>LOJH01026952.1:0-18218 GCA_001685095.1 Ellobius talpinus
AAACCAATGAAAGTAACACATAGACAGATGACCCTCCTCCATCATCTATGTATAGGGTCTTATTAAAAAAGGATTTTCAATTGAATTTCAATATTTGATCACATCTTTAATTTTTCTAGAAATAGTCAGCAAAGTGCTCAAGCAGAGAAGAAAGCTAATGAATTGGGTCCCTGCATGAGCTGGAACAAATGATCTTCTAAGAGTCTGTCGGTAGACTTTACATTTGCATAGTTGTTCATGTCTAGTATAAACCTATGGTTTGATAGTGTCTGGGTGACACTTGCATTGAGGTTAGAAGTTATCACAGGGAGTCAGAAGTTTCATTTCATACAACCAAAGATAATGGTGTTTATAGCCCATCAATTCATCATGAAAACAAGGACAAGATCTAGAAGGTAAGACTTCATTTTTGGAAATATTAATATGCCGTTTTGAAGATACTATATTTAAAAACTGCAAAGCTCTTCTGTCTCAGAACTGTCTTTGACTGTTAACCTACAAAGCAGTTTGTCCTTAGTCACATGACAGACACCACACATCATTTGCAGTGATCTGAAAATAGAAAGTGCTTTTTTTTCTATTTCCTGATTCTGTCTCTAGTTTTGCATATTTTCTGTGGCTATCTTAGTGTAGAGAAGCATTTTTGCAAAAGTATCTGTTTACCAGTCATGACCTCAGACACTAATCACACTCTGTAGTCAGACATTCAGCCCCGTGGTCTGTCTGTCCCCTTGCTTAGATATGAATTGTCTAAGACCAGAACCCCAGAACAATATCTATTTACTTTACAGTTATATTGCCAGTGTCCAGTTTTATTAATCCCCTGGAGCTTAATAATAGACTCCAAAATATTTGTTCCATACATTGGCTAAGACGGAGTCAATGTAATTCACTTGTAAAACCTGAAGCCATAAACACCACTCCCAACCAGCTCCCTCCCTCGTACCACAGACTCCACCCTTGCTGTACTGTTCCCTGAGAAGATGGGGAGGTAGCCTTTTCAATAACAAAAATCCAAGAAGTAAGTGCTGCCCAGGGAATGAAAATCACATGATCTCTGGGTTAGAGGCCTCGTTCTCCTTGTTCACTGCTGAATCATCTCCATTGTTTAGAATGCACGAACATTCCTTTGTGTTCAGCAGCACTAGTGATCCACTGAATTACACACTAGGAGACAAGGTGGGATCCTTTGATTAAGTGCTGTTAATTCTGCAGCAGCCTTGGTGGGGAGGTTTTAATATCCACAGTGGTCAATATCTTCAGGGTTCCTCAGGCTGAGGAGATGGCTCCATCAGTAAAGTGTTTGCCACAAAAGACCTGAGTCTGATGCTCAGAAAACACATTTGTAAAGACTTAGGTATGGCGGTCCTGAGCTTGTGGCTTTAACACAGGGAAGTGGAGGTGGACAGATTCCAGGGGCTCCTTGTTCAGCCAGCTGAACTTATCTGGTGACTCTCTGGGCCCATAAGAGACCCTGTCCCCAAAACAAAGGTGGACAGTGCCTTCAGCACAGACACCTGAGCTTGACTTCCGTGTGTGTGCACATACCTGTACACACACGAATGTGCATACACACAAACATGCTTACATTTGCACACAAACACACCAAAAGGAAAAGGATCTTTATAAAATTTCTGCTTCCCCTTGGATCAGGTGTGGACTGAGTATGGGTAGATTGTGATTGGCTGAATATCTTCAAGGGGACTTCCAGGGATCTTTGTGGTCCTGTCCTTCCATGCTCAATGGGGTAGAATGCCTTTAGTTCACAAGAGTAGAGACATTAACTGGGATTCTCCAGGAGATCTACAGTAACAGTGTAAGACAGAATACAGTCTAACTGGAGAACTAAGTGGGGGTGGGAGTGAGAACATTTTCTTTTTGTTTTCCTTTTTGGATTTTATTTTCAAGAAAGCACTTGCACTGTAGCCCTCGCTGGCCTTGAACTCATGGTCCTTCTGCCTCAGCCTCCAGACTGCTAGGATTGCTTGTATGCAGTACATTGTGCTGGGAAGCAGCACTCTGGTTGCTATAGGAACCTGGAATCTGAGGGAATGGGAGGATTGTGCTGGCAAAAAGCAAGAAAGGAGATTGTGTGTGTGTATGTGTGTGTGTGTGTCTGTCTGTCTCTTTGTCTCTCTGCCTCTGTGTGAGTCTCTCTGTGTTGAGGTTTTATAATGTAGTGGAGGCAGTGTTAGCTGCACCGTACCTGCTTAGTGTCTTAGTTGAGGGTGAGGATTAAATTGACAGATAATGGTAAAAGAATGGAAGAAAAAAGACAAATTAAAGACAAATTTCATATGTCAGGGGAGCTGTCATACGGAAAGGAAAGCCAAATGCTTGTTAGATTTGGCCAAGAGAGGCAGGATGAGGATGTAAATTGTGTGAGGAGGGCAAGAGAATATAAGGAGTGCTGTAGCCAGCTTTGGCTGTGTAGAACTCTCCACACTGAGATTTTCAGTCACAGAATGTGTCCCTGCAAAAGGTCCAGAAGACATCCTTGTCACTGGAGTGCGTCTTTGCTAGTTTTAGGGGGAAAAGGCGAGGGTAGAATGTTCTACTTTCATCGACTGTTCTCAGCTGCCTTTCTCACAAAGTGACCCCTGTGTCAGTGGGATGTTTTCAGCCACTTCAGTAGCATTGCTCAAGGACTGAGTCAGAACACTGTACAGTGTTTGGAGGGCTCTCAGCCAGCACTTCTCAGAGAACCCTAACACATTTAGCAAAAAAGAAAAAGTCTTTTCTAGTTTTCAGGGTTCTCCACCCAGCCTAACTTGTAAAGAACTAAGAATTTCCAAATGAATTTTGAAAAGCAGAGTGGATTCCGTCAGATCAGTGAGAGTGGGTGTGTTTTCTTGTTCCAAAACAGAGACGGGAGCCACCAGGGTCTGATCCTGGAGAATATCTGACTCTTTCAAACCTGCCATCCCTTGGTCCCAAAATGGGCTGACTTACAATCTCAACAAGTCAAGATACTTGTCAACTAACCTGTCTGAGCAAAAGTGGTTCAGGTCAGATACAAATGCTAACCAATGACCATGGCATTTATCCCAGGCCTTGCCTGCCACTGTTCTTCTCCTGAAGTACCTCCTACGAAGCATGAATAACCGTGAGCCCATGATGCCATGGCATACTGTATGGGAAAATTTACCATTGACAGAACCATACCTCATCTTGAAATATGACGGAGGGTTGCTGTCAATGCCAGGAAGAGCAAAGGCTACTGACAGGAAGGAGGTGGCATCAGTTGGATCTTTTCAAATTACCTAGAGTAAAACATAGTCGGTCAATACATGCAAACAGTGAGTTCATTCCTATTTTGTTGAGGAACATGGCTTTAGGACACTAAGAGATGTGGTGAAGGCAGAAAACTGGCTGCTACAAGCTGCAGCATTATACAGTAATTGCTCAGCCATATTTTCAAGAGCGACTTATGAGAACCGAGAGATCTAGCAAAGGCTAACCAAAAGCTTTTTGCCGTTATTGCTTTGTGAATAAAGTGGCTGTGTTTGCTGTAGACTTTTCGCTGTAGCTGACTCCCTTTCTGTTACATATTTGGGGATTAATTCTCACAGTTCAGAACTGTTTTGTGAGAAGAGTTTCTCACTCCCAGGCCTTGTTCCTCTCTCCTAGGTAAGCGCAGAGATCTATCTTCCTGCAATTACCTTTATCCTCAGGCATTTGGTCGATGCTTAGGTTCCAGGCAAAGAGCACCCATTTAAGATATTCACAGATCTCCAAGGTCATAGAATAACTCCCTGCCCTTGCTGCTGCTCTGGTTTTACCCCAGGACCAGAACGGCTGATAACAGCATAGCCCAGAACTGACAGTTTAGAAGCCTGGGTTCCTTCTTTGTCTCTAATGCCTAGAGCAAAACTCCAGACCTAGGCCCTAGAAATTGAAGTGCAGATAGCACAGTGGTGCTGAAAAAACCCGACCAGTCCTGTAAAATCCCAATGGTCCTGTAGCTCCTGTACCACTACAGGACCAGTTGCCTGTGCTGGGAACTGGTTGGGAGACTTAAAATCACATGCACACACAGACAGACAGACAGAGACACACAGAGAGACACGGACATGGGTCATCCTTGATACAAGAACGCCAAACATCGAACTTTATTGTGCTCAGGGGGAGCTTATAGAGGGATCCTTAGCCACGCCCAGCTCTCGGGATCTTTCAGTTGCAGATTTATCAGCCATCAGGGTCTCCTGCTCAGATCAGCTACAGATGAATACATCCCTGGCAGCTTTGAAGAAACCAAAGTTAGAACGTTTGTATCGGCAGCCTGCATGCTGATGCTACTGTCCTCTAAATCCATTCTCTAAAGCAGTATGGTTCTCAACCTCCCCAAGGCTGCCGCTCTTTAATACATTTTCTTATGTTGTGGTGACCTCCAACCATGAAATCATTTTTGTCGCTACTCCATAACTGTAATTTTGAAACTGTTATGAATATTAATATACATATCTGTGCTTTCTAATGGTCTTAGATGACCCTGTGACAGCTCATTCAATCTTCCTGAAGGACTGCAATGTCACAGGTTGAGAGCCACTGCTCTAAAGATCCCTAGACTGTTTCTCCCTGACATTTGCACTCAGTTCAGGAGTTTCTGTTCAGACCCCATTTCTCCTTTTACAAAAGCCTGTTTGTAACTTGCTGCTTCTACCTTGTGGTGCATTTGCAGACCTTTCCAGGGTATTCACTGTCTAGCTTCTCCTTGCTCTCTTCCCCGACTCTTTAGTCTTCTGATCTATTATATCCAGCGGAGTCCTCCCCTCTCCTCAGTGCTCCTTTGGAGCCGTTTCTCGAAAGCGGAAGAGTAACGACTGCTCTAATTAACTGCTCACAATGTGTTGTCCACATTTTAAACAGTAGAGTTAAGTAGTTCCTTAGACAACGCCCTAGGCCGTGCCAAGTGACCGATGGAAGCAGGTCTAGCTGGACTGAGAGCATCTGTCAGTGTGATTAGCCAGCCCTCACAGCACCTGTGCAGGGGAGGGGTCGTAAATTCTTGCTGAGACACTTGAACAAAACAATGGGCCAACACACCTGACACCAGAAACAAGATGGTTTGAAGCATTCTTATGTTCCTTTTAAGTAAGTGCTGCAGGAAGCATCTGTCAGCTACTAGAAAACACAAGTTTTAAAGGTTTCCCACAAGCCTTGGTTCCTTTACCACAGGGGAAAAAAATCTTCAAAACATTTCAGAGGAATAAAGGCAAATGGTCTGTGAAGAAAGATTAAAAAAAACAAAACAGAACTGGAGAAATCAGGTTTGAAGTGCTGATGGGAGGGGTAGCAGCAGAAGAAATAGGAAGAGAGAACTTGGGAAGCAGAGCGGAAATCAATGTGAATAAGCAGAGGGAAGAGCACAGAAGACGAGTGCCATGGGACAATGGTCTGCACCCTGTCACTTGTATTTCCAATAAAATGCTGATTGGCCAGTAGCCAGGCAGGAAGTATAGGCGACCAGGCAGGAAGTATAGGCGGGACAACGAGAACAAGAGGATTCTGGGAAGAGGAAACAGTCAATCTGCAGTCGTGACCCAGCCTCAGAGGAAGCAAGATGTGACTGCCTCCCTGAATAACGTACCAAACCACGTAGCTAACACAGACAAGAATTACAGGCTAATATATGTTATAAGAGTTAATAAGAAGTCTGAGATACTAGGCCAATAAGTTTATAGTTAATGAAGACCTCTGTGTGTTCCTTTGGGACTGAACAACTGAAGGACCAGGTGAGACTAAAACCTCAGTCAACAGACAAGCGTTAAAGCTTTGTCACATTGGCGTCCAAAGACTAGAGAGCAGAGGACAAGGAGGCGGCCATCAGAGAGCTAGCAGGGAATGACTGAAGACCCTGTTTACATAGTCTTGAATTTCTGTTTCTCAGAAACTTTTGCACTACAGGAAGCCATTCATAGGGTTTGACTGGGCTCACCTAGAGGTGCCCTTTTAGATTGCTATGAAAATTTGAACCCGTCCCTGACTTACAACCCTTTCATGAAGCCTCGTACCCTGAATCAGAAGGCTATCTCATGACACTTATGGGCATATTCAGACTGTGTCTCATTTGGCTCAGCTCTCTCCTGCTGAGAAACAGTAGTAGCACCTACAGGAGGCCACTTCCTTGTCATGTGTCACCTGCAGCAAGATGTTTAGCATTTCCATGTCTGGGTAGTATGTGCCAGATGCGGCCTCTATATGTTATATAGCGAACATAAAGAGGATCACCCTCTCGGCCTTAAACATCATTCTAGGAGAGCATATCTGTTCAGCTAGGATCAGTGGTCTCAAGATGGAGTGTTCCTACAGCTCTGATTACAAAACTAATGTCAAGGACAGACCCCTTGGCATTTTTACATGCGGGTAAGAACAGTCATTTTTACAATGGCTGCTGTCCTCTGGTAATTGATTACACACTAAGTAAGCTACAGATGCGCTGTTTTATCTGGTCCTCCATGAAGTAGGTATCCGTTGCTGCAGGAAGATGGGAAGATTTAAACATGCCCAAGCCTGCTCAGGTTTGCCTTTAATAACCCTGACAATCAGACACCTCTAAGGTCATGACTTTTCAGTAGCTCTCTGCTCCTCTTCCTCAATTACTTAACCCAGAGACACTGAAATTTCTGTTTACTGGCCACAGCATTCAACAGTAACAGCTACATAGAGTAACACTTGGGATATTTGGATCTGTAGTTTCTGTATACTCAGTATCGTTCACTTTGTGGTGGGTCATGGTGGTGGGGTAGATGTAAGAGAATTGGATGGTAAGGATACCAGGAAACCAAGCAGGATCATTTAGGAGGCCTCTGTGGCTTATCAGTCAGATAAAGGAAAGATAATTCAGATGAAAATGTTGGGATCAAAGTAACATGCAATGCTTTGGATATGAGCTGTGATCTAGAAGTCACCAGAGAAGGCACTGGGAATCTGGAAACTGAACTGCATCTTCATGGACAACTGCTGAGGACAACAGAGACCTCTGCCTTTAACAGTGGTCAGTTGGGCTAGAAAGATAACTCAGCAGTTAAGAGCACTTGCGGCTCTTGCAAAGGACACTGGTTCGATTCCCATTACCTACCTGGAGGTTTACAGCTCTCTATAATTCCAGGTCCAGAGGATTCAGTATCCTCTTTTGACTTCCATAGCCACCAAGAATGCATGTTGTGCACATACATACATGAAGGCAAAACATTCTTACATAAAATAAAGTATTTAAATCAAATACAAAGTATTTAACCATTTTCCTTTTCAAATGTGTATTGATGTCTTTCTGTTGTGATGTATGGGGAGCTATGACCCCTGCGATACAGGAGTTCACTGACAGATGGACCTTACTGAAGGATGACCAGGTATATATTCTTCTCATTGTATGGTTTTCTCAGCCTCAATGCCATGAACATTTGGGATCAGGTGATTCTCTGTTGCACAGGGTTATCTGTTGTACAACAGCTTTCTGGGATTCAAATGTCACCCCAGAAAGGAGGGAAGTGGCTCATGAGTCTCAGGAACTAAACAAATATTGCTTATTTGGGAAATCCAAAGGGCTCCCTCCCTAAGGCTGTGGAAGCAGAGCTGGTTAGAAGACTAGAAAAAAGGACTGCAGAGAAGCGTTCTCTAATTTGTAGGATGTGTAAGGAATACAGAGGCTGCAGGGTGCAACTTTCGTGAGTCATAACCCATGCTGCAGTGGGTCTGACAGTGATGGAAGTGCATGTAAGTTGTCCTGGCTCCTGTAAGCACACCTGGGCATTCACCAAATTCCCCTTCAGTAGAACCATTTCTTTGTTGTCAGTGCCCTGTCTGGGGTCGGTAGACATTCGTGCAGCACCTTCCCAGGAAAAGTACTGTCCAGTTATGGTAAGACGGTCAGCAGCAGTGCTGGCCTCTGCCCACTAGATGCCACTCTCACCACTCAGTCCTGAAAGCCAAAAATACTTTCTGAAATTGCCAAACATCTTTAGAGGTAAAAGTGCCCCTGGGCTGAGTTTTGAGCCAAATGCTTGGGTATCACAGAAGAAGAGCTGACTTTCTGAAGTCTTGCCTATACAAGGGTATCACAGAAGAAGAGCTGACTTTCTGAAGTCTTGCCTATACAAGGGGGCCAGTGTTCAATGCAAACCGTTGACATTCCATGTGTCTTTGATAATTGAATGATTCTGCTTAAGATTGTGGAGAAATATGGAGGAAATTATCCTAAAAAATGTTCCAGGTTGAATATAAAATGCTTCCATAGGCTCAAGCATTTGGATACTTGGTACCCAGTGGATGTCACTGTTTAGGAAGGTTCTGGAACCTTACGGAGGATGAGCCTAGCTGAAAGAGGTGGATTTCTTGGTGGAGAGAGGATGGGCTTTGTAAGATATGGTTCAGCTCCTCTTCTGGTATGAGTTCTCTGTTTCTTGGCACATGGGGGTGTGAGCAAGCCATTCTGTGAGCTCCCATTGCTACACCAAGCTACTCCCACTGCCATGCCTTCCCACTGTGCTGGACTGTATCCCCTCAAATCATAAGTAACAATAAATCCTTTCTCCCTTAAGTTATTCTGGTCAAATCTTCTCACAGAGCAAAAGGAAAAGCAGCTAACCTAGGAGGCAATGTTTGGATTGCAGGATGAGAAAATGAGAATAAGCCATTCCAGGTGAAGGGGTGGGGTTGGCACAGGATGGAAGTGGGAATGTAGAACTCTCAGAGGGCATGGATCATCTTAATCACTTACCTTTCTCAGGCCATCAGGGACACTCCTAAATGAGGTATAAAACAGAAGGATACTTGGGGCTAGATTTTAAAGATTTTTTTATATCACCCATGTTTTGTAGGCACAAAGGCCAAATAGAAGAAGCAAAACTACATTCAACCTGGGCTAAGGAGTTTCAGCACTGTGGCAAGATGAGTTTCTTATTCCTTAATTTTTAATTAAGCATTCTTATTATAAAAGGGACAAGGGAGACTACTCAGTGGATACAGTACTTGATGCACAGACATGGTAGCATGAGTTTGGACCCTCAGCACCTCACAGTCATGCATTTTTATTTGTCCATACCCCACATCCACTTGAACTTTGGTTTTACATCAAGAAACAATGGCTGATAAAAGGGAAATGATCTCTGGACCTTGAACAAGATATGGCCTGAGTGTGGATGAAGGTCACTAGTCCCTAGACTCCCAGAAATTCCTTCATGCTCAGCGCACACAGCATGGTTCAATTAAGCATGCAGTTAAGGAAATCCAAACTGACACAGCATGTAAGAATTCAAATGAGTGGTACAATCTTTCTGGTTGGACTTGATGTGGCGTTGGCAGGACACTCACACAGCCTTCTTAGCCTTTGAGATTCTGCTTGATAATAGTGGACTGAAAGATGTGGAAATCACCACCCCCCCTTTGCCCTGTCCAGTCTATACATAGAGAAATGCTGAACAAACACCGAAAAAGTAGGAACTAATTAGAAGTGACAGGAGAAAACAGCACCATGTGGTAAGTGGATCTTGAAGCCCAGTGATCATTGGCTGCGTGTGGTATGGAATGGTCTGCTCACACCTATAAAATATTGAAAGTTGAACTGACTCCCTGAATACTGGATTCCTGAAGGTATTGTCCAATGTACGAATTATGGCATTAGTCTGTCCACCAGCAGCGGCACTTAGCTAGGCATAGTTTGATGCCAAGTCACTGTAGTGGGTGAATAAAAAAGCTTGCTCAGCCGAAGAAGGCTAAACAGTATGAATACAACTGTCTTCAAGTACACAAACTTGGCCAAGAAACCAAGTTAAAAACTCAAAAAGAACAAACATAACTCATAAATTCATAATAGACAGGATATCACACTTCCACATCTCTAGCTCAAAATGTTGGAAATATTTCAGTTGGAAGTGATCTCAGTTAAAATATTTTGAAACAGGAAAATTTATCACCAGTAGAAAGCTTGAACATAAAACAGCTATGACTGTTAAAAGCCAGAATATGAAGACTATAGAGTTCAAGAGATCCTTAAAATATGTTTATAATAACCAGAGACATACAAGAAATTATGGAATGTGTGAAAACATTCAGCACACTAGAGAAAAGGGAAATCAGATTCATTTAGAGAAAAAGAGTATTTCCTATGCCCACTGGCATTGAAGGTAGTTAATAGTTAAGCTACAGAGCAGATGAAGGAAGTGCCTGTGAAGGAGGTCAATCTGAAACTGATTTGGCATCTAATGCAGTGGGGAGAAGAGATGGAAAATAAAAGGACCAGGCTGCATCCCAGAGAAGGTAATCAAACATTAGCATTAGTAGGAATTCCAAAGGTAAACATGAGAAGAGAATGGTCCAGTCAATGGTGAAGGAGGTAGGGGTACAGTGCTCTGCAAGAGAAGGGAAATTGGAAGCAAGGTGAAAGCCCCATCCAGGACTCACTTGCTGAGGACCCCAAGTCGCCTGGGAGGACCCCAACACTGGCTTGTCTGCACTTAATTTTTGGTTTTAAAGTTCTCGGGGATCAAATGGACTTTGCATTTAGTATGCATATAAATTTCCAGATACCTTAGCACGTTATTGGATCTTGTATGTGGGGGAAACGAAGGTATGTAAACAATGTATGTGGGGGAAACGACGAAATAGAAGGTAAAAGAAGGGAGAATGGGCAAAGGAAAGGAGGAGGGAAGGTGGGAAGGAGAAGGCCTAGACTGAAAGGAAAGAAACAGAGTAAGGGGACACAAATGGTCCTGGGAAATCTGTGTATAAGTGTATGTATATGTGTACACAGGGTTCACGCATATGTGTGTAAGGATATCTTGCTAGTAAACACAATCACACATGCAATGTATTACAAAATCAAACTACTTTACACATAACCTAATAACTGTTACATAAAGTTTTGAAAGCAATTTCCCAAGTTGGAAAGAGTATGTGTGCAGCACCTTTTCAAGGTTTAGTTAGGATGAATAACCAATTAAATAAAATCAAGTAGAAAACTTAGACACTTAGTGCTCAGTTGGAACCGACACAGTCTGACTTCTGAGTACGTCATGTTGATTCAGGTGAATGAGGAATTTTAACTTATTTAAAATCTAAGCAGCCTGCATCTGCATGCTATTTAAAAGCTGGCTCGCACATTCTACCCTAGAGACTGATTTTTTAGCAGCACTTGATGTGATAAAGGCTGATGTTCGATTTATGTAATAATTTTGTGCTCTTTAAATGGGAAATAAGAACTATAAAAATCTTGAGAGAATGTTTCTGAAGTAATTTAAGCATTTGATATTAGAAATACTTTACCTTTCAAAAAGATATGACAGACTTCCTAGAAGTCTTGGAGAAATATCTTCCTTTTGTTGGAGATCTTTGTAAGGTGCTCTCTAATTGAGATTCTCAGCCATTATATCCTTTATTCCCAATCTTTCCTTCTTAGAGGAGGAAAAGACCAGGATGGACTTGTCTAAGGTCATGTTAGCAAAAGGAACAGTTGACACAGTTCTAGCTGCGTCCAAATCCCTTCTTCTACCAAGTGTAGGTGTTTTCAAAGATGATTGCCATTGAGTTTATAGTGCATGTGAGTGGCATTGGGTAGGTGTGGGAACACTGTGAGGATACACTGTGGTCTGCTTTCCCACTCCTAAAGTGAGGGAGTAAGAGCACAATCGAAAGCCTGTGCCCCACTGAAAATCATAAAACTAGAGAACAACATCTAGGCAAGGGACAGGATGCAGATCCCTAAGGAAGGTGAAACACATAGGAGGTTGACCAGTACTCTCGCCTCTTTGACAGTACTTTGTGAACCAAAACATGGAATATGAAGTGTGAGCAGACTGTAGATGTCGCTGTGGTGATGTATCAGAAATCAGTTCACAAGGGAGTCGTGAACCAAATCAAGTCAAACCAAATCAAAAACAATGGAATGAATACAATAGCATTGGATTGGGATTGAAGTATTACTGTAAACTTGTAGCTCGCAATGAATATGGTCTAACTGTGCATTTTATCGATATGTATTTTCTAGCACTGTCTACTGAGTAAACTTAGGAGTGGCACCCCCTCAAAAGTGGCTATCAGAGTTCCAGTCCTGCTGCTGGTTTCTAAGTACCATTTTCTTCAGGAAAGAAAGATTATTTCAAGCCTGGAGCAGGGGAAGTGGGATACAAGCATGAGATATCATTATTTTATGTGTGTGCGCCAAAAAGTTATGAAATGCTCAAAGAATATCAAAACTATGACAAAAAGAACCTGCAAAGCATTGGCCTAAGCTCCCATTGGTTTCCAACACAGGGGTAATGTGAACACTCAAATAAATATAATCAATTCAAGCTGACTGAGTAAAATAAAAATACATAAAGGCACAAATGAAAAAGCAAATTAATCCAGGAAGAATCGGAGATCTACAGAATTTCAAGATGGTATCTTACCAAACACACACACTAACTGCAATGAGGAAAATGATGTGGGATTCCTCTCTGTACGCTGTGAATACCATTGATTAATAAAGAAACTAGCTTGGCCTGATAGGGTAGAACAGAACTAGGTGGGGAAAACTAAACTGAATGCTGGGAGAAAGGAGGCAGAGTCAGGGAGAAGCCATGGAGCCCTGCTGGAGCCAGACAGAACTTTACCCAGTAAGCCACAGCCATGTGATGACATACAGATTAATGAAGATGGGTTAAATTTATATGTAAGAGTTAGTCAATAAGAAGCTAGAGCTAATGGNGGGAGAAAGGAGGCAGAGTCAGGGAGAAGCCATGGAGCCCTGCTGGAGCCAGACAGAACTTTACCCAGTAAGCCACAGCCATGTGATGACATACAGATTAATGAAGATGGGTTAAATTTATATGTAAGAGTTAGTCAATAAGAAGCTAGAGCTAATGGGCCAAGCAGTGTTTTAAATCGTATAGTTTCTGTGTGATTATTTTGGAGCTGAGCAGCTGGGTACCAACAAGTGGCCTCCTTCCAACAACAGGAGAGGAACAATTTTACCATGAAAAACCTTGGCAGAAAGAATTTGGTTAAAATGTATATCATAAAACAAAGGAAAAAATGGTGTTATGTTCCATACAGTAGGAAACAACTAAAATATGATACCACCATGGCACCCCCGCCAAAAGTGCAGCACCAAAATGCCACCCTAAGGAAAGGATGAGCAAGTTCTCCCCAAAGGCAGGTCTGCAGAACAGCTCACCTGCATCCTCCAGAAATGCCCATGTCAGTAAACAGAGAACTTTTGCACTTTAAGTAGTTGGCCACAGAAAGCTTAGAGACCCCTGAGCTGATCCTGTCCTGTAAGGAGGTAATTGGGACAGTTGAAAATGTCACTGAGTCTTCAGTTCTTACAAGTTAATATTATTTTCATGGTTTTGATTATCATATCTTGCTCATATAAGCTTGAAATGACTGAAGTATATTCTCTAATCATAACAATAACAAAATAGAAATCAATAACACAATTGGAGCCTGACAATACCCAAATATCTAGAATTAAATGACACATTTACAATTACATGAACTAGTGAAGAAATAAAAATGAAATTTCTAATTATTTCAAACTGAATTTGGATGGATAAAATGTTATTCTAGTAGAAAATGACCTAAGAATTAGAAGAAAACCATGACATATTCAACAGAAAACCTGCAATTAGAGAAACTGAATAAACAATCAAAAGTTTTCTAACCAAAAACATATCAGGTCAAAATTTCTCCAGTTGTATATTGTACCAAACATTAAAAAAAAGTTCTACACAAAATCTTTAAGAAAGTAGCAGCAGAGGGGTCCTCAGCTATTTTTATTTTGTTGGCATAAATCTGATAACTAAACCAAAGAGAGACATACTATTAAACAGAAAATCATGATTGTTCTCTAACCTGAGGTACCAGTTGAATGAAACATTGGCTCCCTAAGGAGTGGTCTGCAGAGAGGAGTAGCTAACACTCTCAGAAGGACCTTCCAGGAAAGTGGGATGGACTCTTGAACACAGAATGCTAAAAATAAATGTGGAGGAGAGCAAAGACTAAACGGGTAGAGAAAAACAGTCAGGGTGATAAAGACAGCTGGTGATCCTAACTAGAAGTCTGCTGTACCATAGTAAATTCACAAAACCAAAAGAACAGTCACAGAGCACAAAACTAATCATTTCAAAGCATAGAAGTTGGTGGCATTGAGTTATTTACACATGTAGCTATAATCTCGGTCAGTTGCTAATAGTTGCATTGCCCCAAAGAACACCCTTTGCCCATTATACATCCATTTTTTTTCCTGCCTGGCCCTGACAGCTGTGACTCTATCTCTTTCACTATGAATTTACTTTTTCTAGGTATTTCTCATATGCAAAATCACAAAATGGCATTTGTGTTGAATGACACCAAGTTGTTCACCTTCCTTACATCTGATGTATTGGCCCCAAGACCAACAGGAAATTATGCATTTTTAAGTATCACACCATTAGTTTAAACCCCAAATTAGGAGTTCTATCCTGAGCTCACCGAAGAGTTGAAATCAGCGTTCTCAGCCCTGCTTGGAGAATAAGATGAGAGCGAGCTGTAGATAATGGTGGCGATGGGAGTGAGAGGCAGACTATATCCTTCATCAGATCTGGAACTTATCTCAGGCAACCAGGCAGTGATACAGAGAGATCCCTCACACAGACAAGATTGTGCTCATGGGCAGTAGGCAACTGGACAGTGTGATGCGCAGAGCCCCTTTGGGAGAAACTGAAGTAGGGTTCAACATTCAGCACTGCCTAGCTGCTCTGCTTGCTCACTTGGGTCCTGAATAGTTAAGATGATCAGACAGAATGGTATCATAGCAAATGTTTTTGTTCTAAAAATCTTGGACTCTCTCAGAAGAACAGACATGGCAGTCTAGAGGCTGATCGTATCAACGAAGACTATTTCCAGTTTGGGAATATTTTCACATTTTCCTTACAAAGAAAAATGATGCATGCAAGTGAAGTAACATTCACTTAGTGTTTCTATGAGTTAATGTGCTGAACACTTAGAGGAATTCATTTACTGTGTCTCACAACTTGTGAGACAGAAGCTGTTAAAATTCTTTGTAATTTCAGAAAATTGAGATTCAGATAGATTAACTTTTTTAAACAGCTGTCAAATGGGGGGACAGACATTTCATCTATTATTCATTCTGGTTTGTAACATGAACATTTAATCACTTTGTACTTGGATATATTAATGAGCAAAATGATTGTCAAAAATGCACAAACCCATGTAGTATAAAGGAGGCTAGCTGTAGGTTGCTCATTGGGATAACTGAGCAGAAAAAGTTCTGTTATTTCAGTGAGACAGTGACTTTAGGGAAGCCACATAAGTGCTCAGTGTTCCAGAATACAAAATTTCAGACAATTGGCCAATCAAAGATTACACCTAAACGATTAAGGGGCCTAGTTATTTCAGTTCAGGGTGGTAGGGGTCTTATCCAATAACTCTGAAACTGAAGAGCATCAGTTCAAACTGTCACCCTCATACTATAACATTGTTTAAAAGGTGAGATTAAATTATGGGCTGACATTCTGTTCTCAGAAAGGTCTTCAAGGCTAATAAAGTTGTTACACTTTTGTAATGTTCACACATTTGTAGCCCGTGGAGAAAGATTACATATGAGGTCTATTTGCAGCCTTTTAATTGGCTGCTAAGAACCTTACCAGCTAGTCTACTGGATTGATTAGGGTTCTGGAGGAAATCCATGGTACTGCTCAGAAGGACACTCTAGTGAACTGACTTTTCTCATGGAGGACAGGTCTTTGATTGGTCAAAGGGAAGCTAATAGAAAGCACAAAACATTGTAATAGTAGAAAGTACAGGAAGTTAGCATCACCAGATGAAGGAGGAACAATTAAAGAGACTACAGAGAAACTGGAAGCTTAGAGGTCACCCTATCGTACCAGTGTCCTTGTGAAGAGAGGTACGTGACCTCAGGGGACTCCCAGGGAGGAAGCCAAATGGAAAAAGGAAAAAGCCTCTTCTGATGATTATTTGTGCAGCCCATGACCAAATTATATCACAATAATGTTAGTTCTTCGGGCACATAGGAAGTAAGGAAGGGCGGGGAATGGGTCTGGAGAGGCAAATGGAAGGATTTCAGAGACATTTTGGATGTAGCCACTTACATATTTCCATTTCATCACATCCCAGAAAACTGTGAAAAAAGTAAGGAGTAAAAACTCTTCATTCTCTTTCTGACATAAAATCAGGTCATTTCTAATAAAAAAAAAAATACCACAAGTGGAGCAGGTAGTTGTTCCCAGCGAAGTGAGAACACACAAGGATGGATGACAAGGAGGAAGGTGGCTGCTGCGGGCAGAGGATATCTCTACTCGGGACTGTGGGCATGTAGCTTAATGACCTTGTGGAGTCATCTGTGCTCACCAGGCTGTGACATTCACCAACAGCCTCTCTGCCCAGGGTCAGGGGGGACAACAGAAGTAGAAATTTGTCTTCAGTGGCTGCTATTATCATTTATTTAGGTCCTCTGTGGATCTCACACAATGTTCTCATGCTATACCAACTATTCACGATCCTCAAAGTGGCACAATAGTATATATCTGTACTTATTAAATAACCTGTGATCGAATGTGTTCTTAAATTTGAAATATCATTCCCTTCCTAAACACTTTTTCCGTGACCCATTTTAATACAGCAGTTAGAATCGGCATCATCAGATGTATACACAAACGCTGAGAAACTGGTTGAATGGGGCTGTGTTTAACAGTCAATAGGTTTTCCATACAGAGTTCAGTATACTAACAAAGGGATGGGCAACAACTGAACATACAAGAATGTGTGCAGTGGGGGAGTCTGCTCACACATATCAAATCACTATGGAAACCATCTTGACTGTTCAGTGGTAAAAAAGTCAGGGTTGTTTAATGTCCTTAACAGCTATTCCTTTACCCCAGGAAACTTTGTTCCTAGTCTGCTTTGTGCCAGGCATACTGTTAGGTATGTTGAAAACAAACCTTTTGTCCTTGAGAAAGAAACAATAAAGATATTCTGTGTCAAAGAGATACACGAGATGAGGTCTGTGAGTGTGTGGTGCGGTAGAACAAGGAAGACTGTCTAAAACAACAGATTGTATTTCCCTGTGCTTTTATATACATTAAACCCTTAAGAATAAATTCATATGAGGGATAATGGGAACATTATAAGGGAACAAGACACATACCCAGGGATGCAGCTCCTTTGAATGTAGCATCTCAATAAAAAAAAGATACTATCTTTCACAGTGAGGAGCATTTTAAAAAATCTGTTTCAATGTATTTTTTCCAGAAGCTTTTGGAAGCAGAAAATACCAATCTGGCAGTGACGCATTGTTATATTGTTACATTGATGCATTGCTACATTGTTATTTATACAGATAAATATACAGAAGTAGGGAGATAGGTAACACTGGTGAAAGTGATTCTGTTATTTCTTATGAAATCCAGGTCAGTAAGAGACAAAAGTCTGACTAGGTTTGAAGGGAAACATTGAAAACAAAGGGTAGAATGGTTAAATACCAGGAAGATGAAATTTGTGAATTGGAGGAGTGGGTATCAAGTCGGTAGGGAAGGACAGGCATTTGTAGATGAGCTGGAGAGTGTCCACTGTTGGAGGTGACTCATGGCCTAGGGGTGACAAGGGTTAGGGTTCATCAGGTTAAATAGAATGAAGTCAGGGATCACAAAAGGGAGCTACAAAAGAAAAAAATGAGGCTGCTGTTCTGACTACGTCTGTACTGTGAGGTAATGGGGGAGGGGTGGGTGAATGGAGGAAGAAATGTTTTCTGCTTTCCAACCAAAGGACATGGCAGCATAGCAGAACATCTGGAGAACAGTAGCACAGAGGCAAGAAATTCTTGCATGGGAGAAACCGCAAAGGCTGCAAGTGGACAACAAAGCAGGCACAAAGTCTTAACATTGCAATAGATCCAGGACTTTGGACTAAAGACAGTAAGGAGAGATTCTCCTGTCCCCAAAACCCAATAATCACACATAAGTTGTCTGTCAAATATTTGAGCAAATATTTGAATTACAAGACAAAAACATGTGGTAGAGACAATGCTAGCCACCACATCTGCCTTTCATTTTTTGGTTTGTTATAGCCAGAACCTGGAAGCAACCTAAATGCCCCTCAACCGAAGAATGGATAAGGGGAATGTGCTGCAGTTACACAATGGAGTACTACACAACAGAAAAAATAACAACATCTTGAATTTTTCAGGCAAATGGATGGAGCTAGAAAACATCATTTTGAGT
>LOJH01026953.1:0-16649 GCA_001685095.1 Ellobius talpinus
GGAGGAAGAGGAGGAGGGGAGGAGGAGGAGGAGGAGGAAGAGGGAAATTGTCTCAAGAATAAGAGTGGGCTAGTGAGCTGAAAGGAGAAGCTCCAAAAGCATTGGACCAGAAGGAATAGCCTTTATAATACGTTTACATAGCACCCAACTTTTTCATGTTTGTGTATCATGGTTTTTTTTGGTGTGTGTGTATGTGTGCATGTTTAATTAGATGAAGCCCAGGTATTTCCCCGTCAACTAGTTTTTTTCATATTGTAACCTTGGTGTAGCTTTCTCTGGTCTCTACTCTGCTGTCACACTAAGAAATGTCCCTAAGAAGATCATTGAGTCTGCTAGTCATAGGTGATGCTATCCTAACTGAGGAAGTCAGGTGACTAAGAAACACTGGACTGTCCCCCAAACAATTCAGGGCATGGACCACATTCACCCAAAGCTTCTTCCATAGTATAGTTGAGGGTACGTTGGGCAGGAGGCCCAAGTCTTTAACTCTGACCTGGTCCCTGTATCTCCCTGGGCCTCAGTTTGAACTATTTAGATCATGAGGTGATAGTCTGGAGGCTGGCCATCAATGACTGCCAGCTCCAAATGGGGAGAGCTTTGCCAGGGGCCTGATTGGCTGTGCTAAGGGGAGGGGTGGTGTCATTGTCAGTAATATCATTGTGCCCCCATTATGAGGGAACTGAACCAGAAGGGAGAAGATAAGAAATTGTTGTTCAAGATGAAAGTTGGGAAAGGCTACAGAGATGAGTGACCTGGGGAAGGGGTAGCAGACCTGGGTGGATCTGGAAAAGAAAAGTTATTGCCTAGGTCAGTGAAACCTAAGGGTGGAGGGACCCTGGGAAGTGACAAGGCCCTAAAATGCCTAGCTAAGGCCACAGAGGAACACCAGGGGCAACAGGGCCAGGCAGCCCTGTGTCCCAGAGAAGGCAGTGGCCTGTATCTTAGCCCCTGTGAGGGGAGGGTGGTGGCCTGCCAACAGAAGCTGATAACTGGCTCTCAGAGTCACCTGAGGACAGAGGATAAATATCTCCACACAAAGTCCACGCTGGGACACAGAGACTAAAACACCAGGGAGTAGGAGAGGCTGTTCTAGCCGCAATGGAAAATGGCAATTTAGTTTCCTCTTGCAAAATAAATACAGCCCCCATGGTGGTTATTCTGTCTGGTCCCTCTGTCCATTTTCCTGGCTGCTGCCCAAGAGGAGGAGGGCTCATCTTGGGAGTCTCCACCAATGTCCTCTGGTCTCTTTGTAAACTAGGCCAATTCGGGGTGGCAGCAGCATAAGGGACGGTGGTCAGAAGAGTGTGTGTTATCAGTGGCATATGAAGCTGTGCCTGTAGGTGTGTGTGCAGGAGGGGTTTGAGAGGGCCAGGGGGTATCTGGTATCTTCTATTTCTTTCTGCCATATTCCTCTAAAGCTCACTGATGCAACTAGGCTGGCTGGCCAGCAAGTCCCAGCCACCCTCTCCTTTCTGCTCTGCCCCCACATTACTGGGGTTACAGGATAGGCATTTTCATGAGGTCTCGGGATTTGAACTCAGGACCTCATGCTTGTGCAGCAAGCACCCTTGCCCACTTAGTTGTTTCCTCAGGCCTGCATTTGGAATTTTGATGTCTCTTTCTCCTTCTCTCTCTCCTTCCTTCCTTCCCTCCCTCCTTCCCTCCCTCCCTCTCTCCCTCCCTCCCTCCTTCCCTCTCTCCCTGTGGCTACTCTTTCCGCAGCAGAGAAGTCCTTGTCCTTGTAGCTAGCTACAACTCTCACTGTGTGTGCAGCTCCTCCCTGGCTCCGGGTAGGAGAGAAGTCCCCCAACCATAGGCCTTCTCAGAGATCCGCATCTGAATCACAGGGACAGTTTGATGCTACTCAAACCTGAGCTCAACTCCTGGTTCTTCTACTTACGGACTGAATGATCCTGACCAAGGTGTTCCATCTCTCCTAGTCTAAGCTGCCGCTACAAAGGTGGGCTAGTACCACCATGTCGTGAAACTGTAGTTGAGGAATGAGTTGAGTGGTTGGGAAGACATCAGTGGGAAAGATGCTCTGAGGTTCTGTGTGTTGTAATTCATTTAAAAATGCCCCGAAGGGAAGCCACACCATGCAACAAGGCTCACATGGGAGGTTTGTTGGAAGAGGAGAGAGAAGGGGCAGAGAGGGGGGCAGAGACTGGTCCCTGGGGATTAGAGTGGCAGAAGAGAAAGAGGGGTGAGGGAAGAGACAGGAGGTGGGCAAGGCCAACCTTTTAAAAGGGAATGAAGCGAACGTGCACGGGGTTACTCTTAGGGCTGCAGCTGAGGACATATTCTGTAAGGACCCCAAGGGCAGGCTAGTACAGATGCCTGAATACTAACACTGTGACACACATAAAATAGAATAAATATTAAATTACACCAAAAAACTAAAAATTATCTTTACTAAGCTGAGTTCTGATTTTTGGTTTAAAAATCTTGCTTGGCTAAATTCATCAGTTGTCATTCTAAAGGGAGCAGCAAGTGGATAACAGCCCGTGGACCCTGTCCCCTTTTAAAATATTTATTTTTATTTTATGTGTATGAGTGTTTGTCCGCATGTTAGAAGTATATGGATCTCCTGAATGCAGTGTCTGGCTACAGTTCATTGGGTGTACGAGTTAACCCCAAAAGCTTCTAAGTAAAAAAAAAAAACCAAAGCAAAGGCTTCCTTCTAAAGTCCAGTTTCTGTAAATGAGTTCTCTGTGGTTCTCACCACCTACTTTTTGGTTCCTTTACCCTCCATACTGGATTACACGTTGGGTTATTTTACCTGTGAAGTGTTTTCTAAATGTTGCCATGATTGTGTGTCTTGAATTCTTACTCAGTGTGTTTATGATTTATGATTCCAGTAGAGATCACAAGGCAACTGATCAATTTTACAAGTATTCATTTTACAAAGTACATGAAGATGGTCACTTAATCAACACCATCACCTGGCTATTGTTATAGAAGAAAGTACTGTAAAAAAAAATTTGGTCTTTGTAAACATCTTTAAATGCAGGTTAAAAATTGAGCATAATTCACCCTTTCAAAAACTTAGAATGTAAGTAATGGATACCCAGAATGCATTTTTTAATTCTTTTATTTGTATGTGTGTGTATTTGAGTGCACACACACACACACACATTGTGGTTTGAATGAGAATGGCCCATGTCTTTGAATGTTTGTTTTCCAGTTGATGAACTATTCTGAAATGCCTAGGAGGTGTGGGCTTGGAGGAGGTGTGTCACTGGAGTGGGGAGGCTTTGAGTTTCAAAAGCCCATGCCAGACATCTTAAATGGAATCACCAAAATTCCAAAAGCCCCAACTAAACTAGACATCTCTCACCACCAAACGAAACATCCAGTGCCAGGAATGAGTTACCTCTAACTGACCTGTTGGCCAAAGGGGCCCCACGGAAACTCCTAAACAGCCCTAGCTATTGCCAAGGCTATTGGTTACTCTCTACAAACAGCTGGCGAGTCCCTATTGCTGAAGACCTAACTCACTGAACATGGAGACGTCAAGATGAAGCTTGCCAACCCCTACTGACGAGCATTTGTGATACTGGAAGGTCCTGCACACTACCAGAGGAGAAAGGAAAACACCAACCTAGCCACAAACCCTGTGAACTACAGTGGTGGCCAGTCTGCAAGATTTCCTGGTGCAATAATGGCGCAATCGCTGTAAGAGTAGCCTATCGCTGTGAGTAGCCACCCACTGTCTGGTTGGCACTAAGGTCCACTCCATGAGATGGAATCTATGCTTGACACTGCTCTGGTGGCTGAAACTATTTAGACCTGAGACTAATTAGGGAAAACTAGGGGAAAACAAATACTGAAAATTGAAAAATGAATGAAATTTATGCCCTGGCAATGCTGAAGCGTGCATGGGCAGCCCGTATGTGGCGGTTCTGTTGATCTTGTCCATATTGGGTTTCATGTTCTAAGTTGATGAGGACGACTGACCAGGTCTCTTCCTCAAGAGGGCACCAGATCTCATGACAGATGGTTGTGAGCCACCATGTGGTTGCTGGGAATTGAACTTAGAACCTTTGGAAGAGCAGGCAGTGCTCTTAACCACTGAGCCAAGGGATGTAGCAACTAAATGACTCCTAATGACTTTCTGCTATACTCATGGTTCTGTGTGTTGTTCAGCCACCGTCATGGAAGTTTTCTTCTGCATAGATACGAAGTTACACAAACACCCACAATTGGACAGTATGCAGAGAGTGAGAGACCTGGAACACTCAGTCCTGAATAGGACATCTCTGTCAAAGCCCTCCCCTCAGGGCTCAGAGAACTCTGCAGAAGAGGAAGTAGAGAGACTGTAAGAGCTCGTGGGGATGGACTTCGCCAAGGAAATGAGGCCTTCTAGGCCCAACAGGACTGAAGCAACATGAACTCAGAAACTGGCAGCATACATGGGACCCACACAGGTCTCAGTAGGATTTTTAGAGGCATTTGTTTATTTGTTTGCTTCATAAAGCTTTGTCAGGGCTTTTTCTTTAACCTTACAGATCTTTTGTTTACATATTATGATTTCCAGTTTTGATTTTATAGGTTTTCTGTGTGGGCAAATGTGTGTGTATCTGAGTCTGTGTTTCCTGTAATTTTTCTTTAGCTCTTTTTTTCTATTTGTTTGTTTTGCTCTATTCTGGTTTATTTTTATTTGATCTTCTTTTACTTTTTTTTAGATTCCTGTTTGTTTTCTAATGAGAAAGAAAGAAAAGGTGTGGATTTGGGTGGATGGGGAAGCGAAGAAGGAGTTGGGGGAGGGGAACCATAATCAAAATCTATTGTATAAAAAAGATTATTTCAATTTAAAAAAACGGTTCCAGTCTTGCTCTCTCTGCTTCCGTCTTGCAGATAAAATGAGATAATATGTGAACTCTCAGCTACTCCCCCAGCACCATCCCTGCCTGTCTGCTGAGTGCAGACAGGTTCCAAAGCCATGATGATTATGGACTAACCCT
Organism: Ellobius talpinus; assembly: GCA_001685095.1. Lineage (NCBI taxonomy): Eukaryota > Metazoa > Chordata > Mammalia > Rodentia > Cricetidae > Ellobius > Ellobius talpinus. The sequence goes on from LOJH01026953.1 coordinate 4,965, forward strand.
CTGCAATCATAAGCAAGCCCCCCAACCAAGTGCTTTCTTTTGTAAGCTGCCTTGGTCAAGGTATCTCGTCGTGGCAACAGAACAGTTAGTGACACACACAGCGTGTGCGTGGAGACTGGAGGACAGCTTTTCAGGAATCGGCCCTCTCCCGCTAGCGTCTCCACATCCCAGGGAGTCTGACTCAGGTTGTCTGGCTTGGCAGCAAGCTTGTTTACCCGCTGAGCCGTCTTACCAGCCCATAGAATGCATTTAGAAATTAGGCTTTTCTTTCTCAACCACCTATTATCTATTTCATAAACAGCAGAGAGTGGTGTGGAGGCAGAGAAAGATAACTCTGTGGGTGCTTGGCTTGCTTGGCGGTTAGGGTTGGCTGCTTGAGAAATAGCTGTGTGCTTTAAAGCCCTATTGGAGAACTGGGAACAAGCAAGGCAGTCTGTGTCTGGGAGCAGCTGCCTGGAGTGTTCAAACCTTTTGAAACAAATATATCATGTAATGGACACTATTAGGTCTTTCTGTCCTTATTCGGAGAGTTTGGCCTGTCTAGACCACAAATTTAGACTAAGGCAGAGAAGGGTACAACAGAGAAACTGATATCCTTCCCCTACCAAAAACAAACAAACAGTAAAACCCCACAGTGTGACAGTTGATGAAAAAGATTCATATATGTAGAGAAATATCTGTGTCTAATGCAAAGGTACCAATGTTCAGCTAGAACCTAATTCTTGGGTCTAAAGAAATAAAATTTTCTTAAGAAAAATGGCTTTTAATTTTTTAATTTGTTGTTGTTATGGGAGGATGGATCGGGCATGTGGAGGTCAGAGGACAACTTTGTGGAGTTGGTTCTTCTTGTCCACCTTACTCAGATTTCCAGGTTTGCATGACAAGAACCTCTACTCAAGGGTCTCTCTCAAGCCCAGTGGTTCTCAGCCTTGATAGCGCTGCAACCCTCTAACACAGCTCCTCATGATGTGGTGACCTCCAACTATAAAATTATTTTTGTTGCTATGCCATAATTGTAATTTTTTTGGTTTTTTGAGACAGGGTTTCTCTGTATCTTTGGAGCCTGTCTTGGAATTAGCTCTTGTAGACCAGGCTGGCCTCGAACTCACAGAGATCCGCCTGCCTCTGCCTCCCAAGTGCTGGGACTAAAGGCATGCACCACCACCACTTGGCTTAATTTTTCTATTATTATGAATGATAATGCAAATATCTATGCTTTCTGATAGTCTTGGCGACCTCCTTGAAAGAGTCAGTTGACACAAAGGGGTCATGAGTGACAGGTTAAGAACATAGCCTAGTCCAAAGCTATTATTTTGTTTTAAGTAACATCTAGAAATAGGAATTATCTTGAAAGATGAGGGTTTTGTGTTTTGCTTTTTAAAGGTTTATGACTTCTGATAATTTTTTCAGGCTTTTGACTACTTAAAATTTTATCTTGGTGCTGGAAGGAAGGCTCAGCTATTAAAAGCAGTTGCTTTTATTGCAAAGGACCTAAGTTAAATTCCCATAACTCACACTGAAGAGCTCATAACTGCCTATAACTCTAGTTCCAGGGGATCCCATGTCCTCTTCTAGCCTCCTTGGGCACACTATATATGTGCACATATGCATAGGCACACACATGTATAAATAAACATGAGACAAACCTTTAAAGCTGATTTTGTTGTTTATATTGTTGTCCTGTTTTGTTTTATTGATACAGGGTCTCACTATGTAGCCCTGGTTATCCTGGTTGTTACTCACTCTGTAGACCAGGCTGGCCTTGAACTCACAGAGATCTGCCAGCCTCTGCCTCCTGAATGCTGGGATTAAAGGCATGCGCCACCACTGCCGGGCAGAAAATGTTTTTTTTTAAATCAATATTCGTTGCATATAAAATAGCTAGTTAAATTTTTTGACATTTCTGCTATTTTTAATTAGTGCCATTCAAGTTCTTTTTTAAAAAAATCCTGCTATTTGAAAGCCTGGGTGTGTCTATTTGCCTCAAGTAAGTATTTTGTTATTGTGGGATGTGCACTTTCCCATCAGAAAATGAGTGTGTTTCTAGTCCCTAACACTGTTCCCTACATTTGTCAGGTCTAAACTGTTTATTTTTGTCATGTAGCCCAATTATCTTAGTGAGCCAAAAACTCTACATTGTATTGAGTAGGAGAATCGGAGTTGGTGATCAGAGAACTTGTTCTGTGTAGTTCTGTGTAGTGTTGACTGGTTGTTGCTGGGTACGGCAGAAGCTGTCAAAGAAGCAAAGCTTAGGATGATACTGTCACTGGTGTCCTACAAACCCTTCTTCTGGTTTGTGTTATTTCTAGTTATATCCTGGGTATTTTCTTTCAGCAATAATTAAACACACCCTAATACTATGCACTCCAAGCCATGCCTCCTAATAGTTAAAAGAGACATTGGTCACCAAAGACGTACATCTGTAACCAAGTATTTAATTTTCAAATTCATTTTAAAAAATATTTGCTCTTGGTTGTGTTTTGTACAACTTTATAAATGTTGTCTTTTAATACTCTGGGAGAAGTATTTGTTCTTGATAGTTGTATTTGTGTGTGGGTGTATGTAGGTGTGTGTATATTATATGTAGATATGTGTTGATACAGGTGTGTGCGGTCAGAGATTAACATCTGGAGCCTTTTTCTTTCATTTCTCTCTACCTTATTTTTCAAGACAGGGTCTCTCATTGGACCTGGAGCTCACCAATCTGACTAGGCTGAGAAAGCAATGAACTCCAGGGTTCTGCCTGTCTTTGCTCCATTCAGCGCTTAGATTGCAGACGTGTATCCCTGCATCTGGCTTTTGTGTGGGTGCTGGGAATGTGACCTTGGATCCTCAAGCCTGGGCAGCAAGGACTTTACAGACTAAACTATCTTCCCTAGCCAGGTAGTTGTGTTCTCATAAAGTTTTACAACTAAGTATTGTCTATTTGCCTTCTATAGGAGAATTTTTTTACAATAAAAATTATTACATTTGTATGTGAGTGTGTGTCTGTGTCTCTCTGTGTGTGTCTTTGTGTGTGTTTAGAGGTTAGAGGATTATTTGTGACAGTTGGTTCTCTCCGTCCACCAGGGATAGAACTCAAATTATCAGTCTTGACAGAAAGATCCTTCACCCACTGAGCCTTCTCACTGGTTCCTAATTTGTCTCTTGACTTGACCTCTCGAGGCCAACTGGCTAAGTTTACCCTGTTAGAGCTCCCAGGGTCCAGGCTCAGACCCTAACAACTCCTGTGACAGTTCAAACCAAAGCAGAAAACATGGTGCCCAGAAAGTACTGGCTAAACCGGGGTGGTGAAAATGAGCCGGCAAGCCTGTCCGTCTCTCAGGTAAGAAGGCCTGGGAGATGTGGGAGGCAGAAGGGAGGAAGAAGGAGCCACACAGATGACTGGGAGGAGTCCTGAAGATGGCAGGGAGAGGACTGGAGTAAGCATTGAGGGTAGAGGGCCTGCCTGCCCTCAGCTGTGGACAGCTGGCCTTGGTCATCCCGAGCCTCTACGAACTTTCCACAGGCTGGAGTCATGACCCCTGTGTGGCAGGAAGGCCAGAAGGACCTGTTAGAACTCAGGTCTGACAGTACACTGTTCCTTTGCCAGAAACTCCCAGAAGCTTACCTTCTTACCATGAAAATGAAAGTTCTTACTTGGGACAGCCTTCTGTTCTCTGACCTTGGCTTCTACAGCTCAGTGCTTCTGGCAACAGCCACACTGGCCTTTTGCTGCTATGCAAAAGTTACAGTCCTTCCTCTGGACTTTTTCACCCCTCTGCCTGGAACAGTTTCCCTCTGTGCTTATCAGCTCATGTGTTCACCTCCTCTAATCCCTACTTCAGGGTTGCTGTCCAAGTAAGGCCTTTCTTGACCATCCAGTCTGAAACCCATGCCACCAGCAGCTCCTATTTTGTTGATTTTCCTCCTTCGCCCTGGCCAACAGCATTGTGACATACTGTGTCTTTCATAAGCTCCTTGGATGCAGGTGTTTCTGTGATTTCTACTCTAGCCTCAGTAGCTGTACCTTATCCTAGATTTCCCTGTCCATCGTTTCAGTTAGCCACAGTCAAGCACAGCCCAAATATAGGAAATGAAATATTCTAGAACAAGAGAATTCATACATTTTGGTGTGTCTTCTGTCCTGAGGGAAACTTGAATGTAAGTGCTGCAATGTGATCTTGATCTGATACTGAGACAGGGCTAAACTAAATAATTGGGCCGGACATGGGCATGGTGCTCATCCGGGTCAGAAGCGGGATGGGTGGCACTGGGATTCTAACACACTTCCCCAGGATTAATGGAAGATGACAGTAATTAACCCCCTTCACCACACAGGCTCCACATCACCTCAGATCTTCCCAGAAGCCATGCAGAATCATGAGGTAGCTTGAGAACATTAGACTGTTCGTGTATACCATGAGGATATGCTTAGCATAATTAGTCTACTTCTGTTACGATTAGTTATTCATCTTTTACTGTACCTAATTCATGAATTAGATTCAATTGTGGGTACCAATACATAGGGTATCTATAAACCATCTACTTGGGGCCTGTCCTGGCTAGTTTCATGTTAATTTGGCACAAGCTAGAGATTTTTGGAGAAGGGACTCTCCATTGAGAAAGTGCCCCGACGAGATTGGTCTGTGGTACATTTTCTTGATTGATGTGGGAGGGCCCAGTTCACTGTGAGCAATCCACCCGTGGACTGATTATCCTGGGTCTTGTATGATGGTACTGGGTTCTATAAGAAAATAAGCTGAGCAAGCCACGAGGAAAACAAGATGATTGGAATTATCAAGAAAAACCACTGGAAGGCAATGGAGTCTGCCTGTCTTCAGTATCAGGCACACTGTTGCTTGGGTAGCCCCGGATGTCCAACACTGGGCTCTGCTACCTCCTTGATTTTTCCTCTGCCACTGTATGTCACTGAAAAATTTTTCATGTGTGCATGTATACTTGTGTGCCATGAATGCACGTGAGTGTGTTCACGTTCCCATGTGTGTGCATGTGTGTGCAGTTGAATGTGCATGCACATGGAAGCTAGAGGTTAAGTTTGGATATCTTCCTTGTTTGCTTTCTACCTTTGTACTGTGGCAGAATCTCTCACAGAACCCAAAGTTCACTGATCTGGCGAGTCTTGCTAGGCAATTTGCTCCAGAGATCCCTCATCTCCTGTTCCTGAGTGCTGGGTTCACAGGCCCATCGTTATGCCTTTCGGGAATTTACATAGGTGTGAGCCATCTTTCCTCCAAGCCATTCTCCCCATCATCTAATATTTTTATCCACCTAAACTCATTTTTAAAACTTAAAAATGGGCTTTAGTTTCACCCTAAGGAATTATACCTGTGAAAACACAAACCAAAGGATGTACAACTGTGTGCACATACATATATTTTCTAATATATTGAAATTAACATTAAACACATTTTCAAATGTTTGTTTACCTATTGTGTAGCTTCTTATTATAGAGTGCAGCTTATTATAGAGTGCTTTTGGAATTTTCTATGGGAAAAGTTGGGGAAATATTTTTTCAAGAATTTTAAACGTTTATTCTTTCACAATTTCATACCTGTATAGATCTCTCCAGACACACACACACACACAAACACACACACAAACACAACACACACAACATTTTTTAATGATCCATGGAGTTCTATTAGTGATGCCCATATGCAGGTGGTGTGGGAACATCAACTGAGCATAGGCACCCTACCAGTGGCCAACCACCAATGAAAAATGACTCCCCAACCCCAGCAGTCATCAACTACCAGTAGCTCCTCAGCTAGGGGTTGGGACTCATGAGTCCCTCCGCATCCATGCCTGACCGTTGTCCAGTTAGGGGTGGGGACTCATGAGTCTCTCTGCATCCATGCCGGACCGTTGTCCAGTTAGGGGTGGGGACTCATGAGTCCGTCTGCATCCATGCTGGACTGTTGTCCAGCTGGATCTTGTTCAGGTAAGCACAGTGGCCCATGGTCGGTGAGTGAAGTGGCCATGCCATGCCATGCCCAGGGGACAGCATTTAATGGCTCTCTCCTCATCCTCTCACCCTTCCATTCTTTCTACGCCCTTTTCCCGGCTCTGGGAAAACTTTCCCGTATTTAATGAAAGAGTGTGTTATTTCACCAATGGCAAAGTAAAGGAATGGTTGAGGGGAGGAGGAGGTGGAGGACAGAGGGGGTGCCCAGGTCCTCATTGTACAAAAGTGCTGTTCAGAAATGGGGTCAAATGCCAGTGGGAAAACAGCACATTAAATTATTGAGTACTACACGGAGGTGGGAAGGGAGCTGAGTATAATGACCTAGGTCATTGGGGCATGTGTTGTAGTAGGTGACAAAGCAAATAAGCCCAGGCTAAGGATGACCCTGAATTCTAGATTCCCCTGCCTCTGTCCTGCATTAGGACCACAAGCTTGTGCCACTAGCCCCGTTAATGTAGTGTTGGAACCCAAACCCAGGGAACCCAGGACCTCAAGCACTCTATCAGCTGAACTCCATCCCTAGTCTTTTGTCGGTACTTTCAAAACAGGCCTCTAAGTCTTGGGTAGGAAGGCCATTGCAGTGTGCCAGCCATACCCACATGTACCCCAAACTCCACTCTCTACCCCGTTCTCTCTCCCTCTCCTTCCCATTCCCCTCTCCTTCCTCCCTCCTTCTCCCTTTTCCCCTCTCCCCCCCCCTCCTTTTTTATTTTCAAATACTTCACATGGGGCCCCTGACCTGAAACCTTCTTGGCTGTGCCGCACGGAAGCAAGGGCATTTTGGGTCTCTGCTGACCTCTGCTGGCTATAGCCCCTCGGTGCTCCAGAGATGGAGCAGCAATAGGGCTCCAGCAATATGGGCCTTCAACTACCTGCAGGGATGCCTCTGCCTGCAGTATGCAGGGTCTCATCTGTACTCCAGAGCTGCGCAGCCCTGGGCCGCATTCGTGTTCTCTGGGCCTGATCGACATGGACTGAATGGAGAGGGTTCCAGCCAAAAAGTCCATCTTCTCCAGCTCTGGATGAACCTGGAGTTTGCGGAGGCCCAAAGCCCTGGGGGTGTGGGGATGGCAAGCGTCTCCATCTGGACAAGGCTGTGTCCAGAGCTGGGACCAAAAGCTGTACAGTGGGGATTCGGGCTGCCAAGGCCGATCTGGACCACTGAAGTCCGTTTTGGAGGAAGAAACTAGGACAGAAGAGAAAGGAAGTAAGCACAGATACCTGCCTGACCTTGGCAGAGGAAGAGGCAGCTGCTTTCCTCACCTGGAAGGGCCTGGATGGAGGACCACACACGTTGTCCTCAGGAATATGGATGCCTGGCTTTGGCACATGACCAAGGCCAAGACACCTGCCTTCCCGGCCGCTTTGTCTTTGACTGTGAAATGGGGACTCATGGTGGCGAGGGGCAGAAATCCTGTCGGAAACCAGCTTAAGCAGAAAGGACAGCATGGCCCACGGATTCCGGACAGTGTGAACAATTAAACAGGGTGGTGACATTTCGTCTGATGCCCAACCCCCTTCACTGGGACTGCTTTTCTTCCCATCGCCTGCTCTGCCCTTCAACACAGGGAATGGGGAGAAAACCCAGGAAATTCATATTTGATTATATTCTCTGCCCACCCAGCCACTCCCTTCACTCAGAAGGATAGTCCAAGGTGCAGAGTCAGGACCTGTCTAGATGTCTCACATGGCAGAGAGCTCTCTGTGTTTCCTTGGGCAATGCCAGGGAGCTCAGAGTGCAACTCACTGCCACCTATGCCACTCACTACCCTGTCTTTCCCTCCCCGCTTCCTTTCTTCTTCACTGGTCCACACCTTCTCCCGCCGTCTCTGATCATGAGCTCTGCCTTGGTCTTGTTTTCTAGGGAACCTAAGCCAGCTGTGTAAGATGGAGTCATAACTCATGAGGTCACCTAAGCTAAATACACAGGAAACACTGAGAGCAGCCCGATATTTTTTCAACGAAAGTGAGTGTTGTTGGGCTCAGAGGTATACCCTAGCCGCTCCTGAGGCTGAGATGGGAGGGTAGCTTGAGCCCAGGAGTCCAAGGTCAGCCTGGGCAATATGGAGAGAACTTGTTAAAATAAACAAATGAATGGATGAATGAATGAATGAATGAATGACCAAAAGGGATGTTGGAAAGATGGCTCAGCAGTTAAGAAAACCGGCTGCTCTTGAAGAGAGCCTGGGTTCAGTTCCCAGCACCTACATGGCTGACAACTGTCTACAACTCCAGTTCCAGAGGATCTAGTCTTCTCCGGCACCAGGCCTACAAGTGGTACACAGACATACACATAGGCAAAACAGACATTTAAAAAAGTCAAATGAAAATAAATTTATATTTTCTAAAACGAGTGTTTACCATTCTTGTAAAAGACCTGGGTTCATTTCCCAGCACCCACATGACAGCTCACAACCATCTCTAGCTCCAGTGCAAGGGGATCTGACCCCTCTTTCTAACCTCCAAAGGCCCATGTACATATGTGGCACATAAATACTTATGCAGGATCACAGGAACATATGTAAAAATAAAAAGAAATAGAGTTAGTATTTGTTCTAGCACTCTGTGGCCTGAGCTGGGATTGAGACTGGTCAGCAAGAGGAGACTGGAGGTAGGGAAGACCTTCTTCAGAGCCTGGCAATCACAGTCGCGAGGCTCAGGGTGCTCCCATAGGCTGTATCCCACTAGGCTAGTTGTGTCTGAAATTGGGAGAGTGTCCCAAGGCTGAGGAAGGAGAGTATCCAGGGCAGGGACTGGGGTCAAGCCATGATCCTGGGAGAGACGGCCACATCTCAAAACTGTTTCCTCCTTGGCTACATAGACGGAACAGAAGCCCAGTAGGCACTTACCTGTGGGGTCTGAGAATGCCAGACCTGGAAAGATTTGAAGGAAGTTCTTCCAACCCCGTGCATTCAAAACAGATGAGGAAACAGGGAGAGAGGAGAGAGGGGGCAGGATGGAGGAGGGGAGGAAGAAGGGGAGAAAGGGTGGAGAGAGGGGAAAGAACAGCACCTGTGATGCAGGCTCCCCAGATCTTGGAAGGGCATGTCCACCCTAAATCTGTGCCCTCTCTAGTCTCTGCCTAGGCTGTGGCTAAGAACTAGAGAAGGGGTGTACAGCAAAACTCAAGAGTTCTGGCAAGTGGCCTTGGAAACCAGGGACCAGGGCCAAGGCTGGCAGAACAATGTTGCTCACCAAGGGCCTAGACACCTAAGCATGGAGAATTTACTTCCTCATTCAAATCTCATGCCCCACTTAATGACAAACTCCTGAGAGAGGCAAGAGGAGGCAGAGTGGGGGGTCAGGGCCCCAGGTGTGCTACTTCACATGGAGGGGGAAAGAGATCAGTTAATACTCCACCCCATCAGGACTAGCTGCTCCTTCTTGGTCTTCCCAAAGGAGGTAGCAAAGGACATTGGTCACACTGGGGCCGATATGCCCAGACCCACACCAGACACTCACAGCCAAGGCTTCACGTGTGCCTTTGACAACACTGGCAGGAAGCCTTATAATGTCACCACACTGGTGGGGATGCTGTGAGGGGTTCGGCTCAAGCTGGAGCTCCATGCAAGCCAGGCATAGATCTAACACCTCCAACCCAGGCCTTGGTCTCTGAGACCAAGGCCTCTGGGTTGAGTGGTGGTGGTGTATAACTCTGCAGTCAGCTGTGGGTAAGCAATTGCGGTGTTGACAGCAGCCCAGGCATAGAGCCTTAAGAAGTCCATTGGAGCTTACGGAACAGAGTCACAAATGAATGACTTGTTCTTTTCTCTAATGCTACTCAAGAGTCTAAAGGTCATTTTCTTTTCTTTTTTTCCCAAGTAGAATAGGACCCTTTATGAAGATGCTTTCTTTATGGGGATTCTCCAAGGCAAAATCCAGACAGACTCTGCCTGCTCGCTAAGAGGAGAGAGCACCTGCTGTGGTTGGGTCAGGTGGAACCAGCCTTCATCGGCCTATTCTGAGGAATTCTGGGGCACAGAAAAGTCAACTCATCCCGAGGGACCTTCCCAACAAGCAGGAGTGACTTTACCACCATTTATAAAGAAAGCCCACATTTGAGTCTGTGGAAGGAGATGAGAGGGTTGGGAGAGCCTGAGAGCTGCCATCTTTAAGGAATGACAGTACCTTGAGGTGTCTACTGCAGCGTCTCACACTTACCTTCTCTAACAAGCCTTTCTGGAAGCCCCTGCTTTGCTTACCCCCTCATAGGACCCCCCCAAACACTTCCTTTTGCTACTGTCAGACAAACTGACATTTCTGATACTGCTTGGCCTGGTTATAGGAGACGGGTCTTGTTTCTGGTTCCATGAAGTGCCATCAGATGTGACAATGCCCATGTGCCCCCATTAAAAACCAACGGTCACCTGTGATTACACCATGATTCCTCCTCCTCGGAGGTCCAGGCGTGAGTGGCATCTCCCACTTGCAAAAGTTATGTATCAGCTGGGGCGCCTGTAAGGACCAGATCTGAGTGAGTGAAGTCCTGCATGGATGTGTGTTGCTGACACAAAGGAAGTCACATCACGGTCCCGGCCCCACAGGAGTGGCAACACCTTATGAAGTTGGGGAACGGGAAATAACACAGTAGCTGCATTTCTGACTAGTCTATGTCATATTTGTGCAGGTTAAGTCTTGTTAGAGGAGAGCATCCTAGACTTATGTCCTTTTGGTCCAGTGGCTTGGTCACATCCTTCAATACCTGTTAATACTAATAACTTCCTCCTTTGTGGGGAGGTGGGGCGGTGTTCTCATCACCTGGAGTCCCATGGGCACTGTTCAAGCAGTCAGGACAGGCTATAGCCTTTTGACTTAGACAAGACTGAATTTGTCATACAAATTACCAACACACATGTATGGTGGCACCTCCTGAGAATTAGAACACATATAATTGGGAATTAATTGGGGCTGGCCTCTTTGGCATTTGGACCCAAAATAATGATGCCAAGAATGTGGCTCAATTATGTCAACACATCCCAGAAATGCAAAAGGTTTATAATCAGACTGCTTCTCCTGCTAATGTTGCAAAAATGATCCTCAATGAGCTCCAAGGCTTTAACCTTTTACCCTGTTAGAACGTCCTTTTGTTTTCCTTGGGCTTCTTTGTTCTTTCCTCATCTCATAATTACAGTCTGGTGTGGAGCATTGCAGGGAGCCATCCCTAGGCTAAGCATGAAGATTCATCCTGAGCATCTAAGAAATAAGAAAGGGGCATTGCAAGGAATAGAGGAAGCCCCGACTGACATCCTCAGTCAATGTGTGTTATTGTCATGACAAAGACCAAGGCCACAGACCCATGGGAAGTTGATAAAGCCTATTCCCCATTTGAGCCAGGCTCAAGAGAGATAGCAAAGCTTTCCTCCGAGATCTGAGTGTGTGGCAGGAGTCACTGTGTGTGGGAGTGGTCAATGTGCGCAGAAACTAGCAATTGCAGCTTTCTCCTCCCCGAGACATTTACAGCCTAATACTCACCTATAGAAGCCTTCTACTGAGACTAGCTAGACCTACCCCTATGCTCCTCTGTCAGTGAGTACAACCCCACCTGATCCCAGCTTTCCTGTATACATGTCTCTGTGTCTGTTCTTTATTTTCTCACTGCCCCCAGTGAGGGTTCCAGGACCAAGCTGAAAGATACAAGGCAGAAGCCTCTGATACAATGGAAACGGTGATGTGTGTGTGTGTGTGTGTGTGTGTGTGTGTGTGTGTGTGTGTGTGTG
>LOJH01026954.1:0-14000 GCA_001685095.1 Ellobius talpinus
TAAGAAGGTGAACCCAAAGAAAAACAAATAGTTATCCTCCTGGATATTGGAAGTGGACAAGATTGCTAGGTATATGATTGTTTTGACTTCACGCATGTCATTACATCATATGCATACATGGTTTCCATGGAGGCCAGAAGAACATGTAAGATTTCTAATGTGAGATTTCCCTCTGTATGCTGTGATTACCGTTAACGAATAAAGAAACTGTTTTGGACCTATAGCAGGGCAGAACTTAGGTAGGTGGGAAAAACTAAACTGAATGCAGGGAGAAAGAAGGTGTAATCAGAGAGAAGCCATGGAGCTGCCAGAGACAGACGCCAGTTGGAATCTTGCCGGTAAGCCACAGCCACATGCTGATACACAGATTAATAGAAATGGGTTTTAGTAATATGTAAGAGTTAGCTAATAAGAAGCTAGAACTAATGGACCAAGCAGTGATTTAAATAATATGGTTTCTGTGTGATTATTTTGGTTCTGGGTTGCTGGGACAAACAATCAGCCCTGGATTTCCTGGAACTGGATTTACAAATGGTAACATGTGATATATGTGGGTGCTAGAAATCAAGCCCTGCCCCTCTGGAAGAGCAGCAAATGCTTTTAATCACTGAGCCTTCTCTCCAGCTCAACTGATCAGTAAAAAATATACAATTTGAAAAAGGTAAATAAATCTCAAAATATGTATATATATCAGTTTATGCATATTAATTTTGATAAATTTAATTTCTCTGTTTCACTTTTGTTTTTAATTTATTTACTTTTTCAGTGTTTCATACATGTATGTAATGTATTCTTCCATATCTATCTGCTACGCCCTCCATCCCTCCAATTTTCCCAACATCCTCTAACCATCTTCCTCCTGCCTTCATATCCTCTTTTATAGTAAGTATTATTTTCAACATGAGTTTAATTAGTGCTCACAATATGTATATGGGTCCAGGGATATCCAGTGGTACATTGCCAACTAATCAGCAGCTACCATCTCCAAAGAAAAGTAACTATCTGAGGAGTATGTTTATCCAACACCAGTTCTTTCATACCAACTTATTCAATTATAATGCTAACTCTTTCAGACAAGTGTCAGAGTTCAGGCTCAACAGATTTTCCCCATTTTAGGTGTCAAGAGCATGGTCTGGAAACCATCAGACATATTCTACCAATGGACTGCAGATTGGAGTGTCCTTATGCCCATGTTTCAGATTCTGTAATTTACTAGCATTATTTATGTAACTCAGAAAATTACTATTTTATTGGTTTATTGTAAAGGATACAAAGAATTATTTAGGGCTGAGAAGAGGTATAGGTGTTTAGTGTTCCAACCCTTCTATAGTCATGGCACCAACCCTCATATTTTTGTGATCATTAATTTCTAAACCCTGTGCCCAGACTATTTTTATTATGTCATATATATATTTGTGGTGTGATGTAGTATGGATGAATGTGTGAATACATGTTCACACATATGTAGGCAAATGTGTATGTATGTATAAGCTTAAATTTGATGTGGTATTTCTTCCTTGATTTTTCTTCTCTTTATTTATTGAGACAGGTTCTCCAATTGAACCCAAAGCTCTTCAATCAGCGATTTTAACCAGATATCTCACCCTAACATTCTTAGTTCTGCCTTTTGAGTGCTATAATCATAGGTGTTTGCCATGTCAGCTTTTTTATGGGTTCTGGGAATCCAAACTCTGGTCCTCATATTTTTGTGACAAATGTATGTTTCACCAAATCATCCCTTTACTGTTACATGGTTTAAAATGGAATTTCATTGTGTAAGTGTTATGAAATTGTGTCCCAACAACTTCCCTCTCCATTCTGCCTCCTTACACACATACATCAAGCCTCTAATGTGAAGTCGCATAGATATCAGGCCTGTGAAAGGTGATTACTGTTAAAGTAGGTCATGAGAATGTCAATATTCTTCATGGGTATAATGGTTTTGCAACTGATATTTCTCTGTGCAGACATCCAGGAAAGGGTGCTGTAGGAATTCCTTCAGCCAGTAGCCTTTAAGTTACATGCCCACTTGGGTGTGGCCTCTTATACTATAAATACTGATGTAAAGTGCACCTGCTCTCTCTTTTAGCTGCTGGATTCAGTTGCTGTTTTCCTGTTTGAGTAGAGGACTGTGATCTGTGAATCTACCCCTAAATAAATAACCTACTCTATTCAAGTCTGAACTAGTGTGGGATTTCTTTTTAGCATCCATCTTCAAAAGGGTATGTGAAGGCATACTAAAAAGTTATATGCAAGTCAGAAAGATAAAGCTTATCATAAAATGAGTTGACTGGAACCTTGATTTTGAACTTTTCACCTCATGTTTGGAAAAGTAAATTTATGCTGTTTGAAACAGCTAGTCAATTATGTATGTGGAAGCCAATGAAGACTAAGACATTAGATGTACTTAATTAAATTATTCACCATTTAATTAAGCTCTATTTCTTTCTCTAAAAGTTCTAAAGTCTCTGTTGCTCAAAGTTCTTCTCATTCAGTCAGGTGGGAGTTCTCCTGTGAGCCCTTAGGTTCCTTTAACCCTAGCCATCTCATTGACAGAAACTCAAGTTTGGCCAAGGGTTCATGTAATGAATAACAAATGACAATCTTGTCACTTAGAAAATTCCCTGAGTTTTAGAAGCTGTGTGCCAAAATTGTAATCAAATGTTAAATACATTTTCACTATACACCTGGTGTACTAACAATTCTCTGTGTTATACTCTTGAATCCAAGTGTCATCTTAGTCCAATCAGGTCATGTACTGCTATCAAGAGCCTGTGTCTCAGAGGCTTGATTTCTAGTCTGTGGCACTACTGTAAATGGGAGAGGGGGCTTTTAAGAGCCTCAAACTTTGTCAAAGTTCATTAGTTTCTAGGAATGTGCATGTCCCCAAAGGGGATGGTGTGACGATGGTCTCCCTTTTCTTTCTGGTTGTCATGAGATGATCAGATTACTTCAGCATATACTCCCATTTACAATGAATGGCTTTACCACAGACACAAAGAAACAGGGCCAAGCGACCGTGGACTGAAGTCTTTGAATTACAACAAATGACAAATAATTCCTCTTGATAAATTATCTCCAGAATTTGTTACAGTGCTAGGAAGCTGACAAGCACAGATACTTAACAATGCTTGAAAAAGTTATGCATATCTGTTCATATATATGTATGAATATAGGGATGTATGTGTATATGTGTGTGATTATAAATGTATATATTCTGGAGAATATTCAGTGTTCCTGGATATATTTATGCTATGTTTTTTAACTCTGCAGAGGATTTCTAATTAGCTAACTGCCCCCAGGTATAACTTGTCCTGCTCACATTTATAATTGAATTTCTTGCTAGTTCTAGAATCCAAGCACATCGCTGTCAGCTGTTGCCTGATC
Source organism: Ellobius talpinus (assembly GCA_001685095.1). Classification (NCBI taxonomy): domain Eukaryota; kingdom Metazoa; phylum Chordata; class Mammalia; order Rodentia; family Cricetidae; genus Ellobius; species Ellobius talpinus. The sequence goes on from LOJH01026954.1 coordinate 3,388, forward strand.
CAGAACAGTGCAGTTTTTCTCAGTTATTTTAGTGTTTTTTTAATTTCTATTTTGCTTTGAGGCTCAGAAGAACAATCTTCTTTCAGTGGAATGCCTCCATAAGTTTTCAGTTTTCCTTTGGATATGTCCTGTACCACACCCTCACATGAATTTCTCTGCTGGAGTTATGCCTAGTTTTCCATGCCATCATTTTATTTCCATGTATGCCTGTGTTATAGGCATACTATAGTTTAAATTGTCCTTCAGTGATTTAATGCAACCGTTGGCTGATCCTGTACAGGAGAAGAATTATTTTATCTTTGTGTTTCATCTGGCATGGAAGCAATAGTTGTGGTATCAGAAACAGGCCCTGGTAATCATCAAAGACAAGAAAGGAGAAGTGAATAAAAAAGAATATGAGAAGCAAAAGAGAGGAGATTCAGCAAAAGAAGAGGAAACCAGCCTCAGCAGCTTACAGTCAATGATGAAACCACATTTAAACATAGCTTTTAAAGTAATTTAAGGGTTCAAAGTGCTCCTTTTGAAGGTAGCCTACATCAGGCCATTTGGACTAATGGAGCCGAGATTCAGCACAAAATGGGAGAGAAAATCACGGTGGACTGAGGAGGCTGGGTTTGAGTGACAGATAGAATTGATTTCAAAGTGGAGTACAAGGTATTTTGGCTGTGTTTAAGGGGGGAAAGTTTCTTTAGTTAGAGATTATACAGTAGGAGAATTTGATTTCATGACCCCATTAGAAAGGACACTGATCTCTGCAACCCAGACCATGAAAGAAGGCAGCATATCTGATTAAATGTTTTGGACACATATGATAGAAATGAAAGCAAACTACTGAGGAATCCATGGGAGGGAAGTAGGTTGGGATAAAGGTTCAGTTACTAAGGTCCATGACCTAAGTAACCACTGTTACTTAGTCACTGAGATTTATCCTATCTTCTATTGTGGGCTCCCCTGCAAACATCTGTGTTTCAGTGTTCAAGTCAGATGCTGAAGGATTTCCATTTTACTCTTGGCACACAGTTAGCTCCTTGCTGACAATCCATTATAGAAAATTAGCAGCAATGACATTAATCACTTTCTCTGGGGCCTTTATTCCTCTACCCTGCTAGGGATTTGTCTTCTTCTTTTGTCTACTTCCCCACCTCCCAGGTGCAAAAAACTTCCCACAAAAGAAAACCAAATTAATCAACCAAAAAGTACTCTTTTAAACGCAGGTATCTCGAGCGGGACTAGGTATAATAAGGAAATCAGGTAGTAGTCATGTCCTGGGACATACAAGAGGCAATGTGTGATGCCATTCTTATGTCGTACACAGCAGGCTTGAATTCGAGGGTATGGCTGCTTCGAATGGTAAGCAAACCCTCCTCACTCTCTCCCACCCCCACAAACAAAAGTGAAGTGGTTTTGAAGAATACCAAGGTAAGGGCACTTATATATTTCCTGTTAAATAAGCAAGTTCTTGAGTCTGGGTAATTTCTAAAGAAAGACATGTACTTCACTTATAGTACTAGAGGTACAAAAACATGGCCTCGCTCCTCTTAGCTTGTTTGAGCACTGCTTGGTAGATTTGAGTTCAGTGGTATGAACACAAATAAGATCAATAAATCACATGCCAAGGTAGGAGGCCATCAATCCTGGAGGGACCAGTAATGACTTCATTGAAGGTTCTTAAAGGTTCAACCACCGCTCAACCTTTTTCAAGTTTGAACACATGAAACATTGTGAACTTGGCATATCTAAATGATAACAACCAGCTTTCTTCTCTGGTCAACGAATTCAACTGCTCCAATACAAAAGAAGTAATGGAATGTGGTAAATGGGAGATTGATTCCCGAGTCAGTGGTAGATGAGAGGTTTCAACATGATAGATAGATAGATACACCTTTATAGACAGGAGATTTGAAAAGGATAATTTACAGGTCTCAGAATATAGGGCACTTGCCTAACACATGTAAAGCTTTTGGCTTGTGATGTGGGATTCCCCTCTGTATGCTATGAATATATTTTATTGCCATTGGTTATTAAAGAAGCTGTTCCAATCAATGACTTAGTAGAATAAACCCAGGTGGAAAATCCAAACAGAGATATAGAGAGAAAGTAGGTGGAGTCAGGTAGATGCCATGTAGCTGCCAAAGGAGACAGATGCTGGATTCTTACCAGTAGGCCATAGCCTCATTCCAATACCTAGATTGATAGAAATGGGTCAATTCAAGATGTAACAGCTAGCTAGAAATATGCCTGAGTCATTGGCCAAAGAGTGTTGTAATTAATATAGTTTCTGTGATATTATTTGGGTCTGGGTGACTGGGAAATGAACCAGCAATCTCCACCTACAGACTTGACTCCAATGACAAAAAGAACAAAATGAAACAGTGTAGAACAGCACCAAACAAAAAAATCAAATTATTTTGGGACCAATTGTTTCTACAGTTAACTGTTGTGTTCTGCAACAGCATTATCTCCATTATCACCAAGCAACTCCCTACACTTTTTATTCATTCAGTTTTTTTATTTGACAGGATATTATTATGCAGACCTTGTTGTGAATAATTTAATACATAGATCAGGATGGCTTTTAACTCATAAATATCCTCTTGCCCCTGGCTCCTGCATAATGGGATTAAAGGCATTGTGCTAGATAGTTCTATGTCAGCTTGACATAAACTAACGTCATCTGAGAGGAGAGACTCCAATTAAGAAAAATGCATCTATGAGAGTGGATTATATACACAGGTCTTTAAGACATTTTCTTAATTAGTGATTGATATGGGAGGGCCTAAACCTGGGCTGGTGGCTCTGGGTTCTATAAGAAAGCAGGCTGAGTAAGCCATGAAGAGCAAGCTAGTCAGCAGCACATCCAGTGTCCTCTGAATTAGGTCCTGCCTCCAGGTTCCTGGCCTCTTTGAATTCCTGCCCTGATTTCCTTTGATGATGGACAGTGATATGAAAATATGAACCAAATAAACTTTTTTTTCCCAAATAACTTCTTGGTCATGGTGTTTCATTACTGCAATAGAAACCCTAAGACAGGTATGCACATCCAGCCCATATATACTTTCCTATCAAAAAATGATTTTATGTTATTGCTGAGAACCCACTAAGAATTATATAAACATTTTATTGTGTTGTCATTTTCCAGGAGGTTTGTGTTGGATGAAAAACTTTGTTGTCCCTGTATCTGTCACAGTGCCTTCAGATGGTTGGTGTTTTGTAAGTGTTCATAGAATGGAATTCAAATTTCATATCTGTAATTCAGAGATGAATCAGATTTTTCTGACTATTCCAGAAGTGTCTGATATTAAACAAACTATGTGTCTGAAGTGTCAATAATTTTTTAAAAAAAATCAAACTTAGATGTTACCATGGACTGTCTATGAACATAGCTGGCTCTAATTCCTACCACTATCTATACACAAACGTATATAAATACTTCCCTTTGTAGACCAAGAGGGCTGGCAGCACTTTTATGCTGTCACTCATGATCTTTGACTTTTCCTTCTTTTGTATTTCTGTACTTTCTGCTCTCTTTACTGCTGTTCTGTCCTAATCCTTTCCTTCTCTTCTGCTCGGTATTGTCTGTATGTTCCAGATACATCCCACCTCCCTTGCTCACTCCTTTTTCATCTGTCTCCTTTCTCCTTAGTGCATCAGGACATTGAAATGGTCACATGGGCTCTACTCATGGGACTTTTTGGGAGCCATGAGCAGGAGCAAGATGTGGAAGTAAAATGTGCAGAGCAAATGTTACTAGTCCCATGATCATATACAAACTTCTACTTGGTAGTTCTTCCAGTATTTCAGGCTTTAGTAGGTTCAGCATTATTATTTGTCATTTTGTCCCTTCAAGTCCCTTGTGCAATGGTCCTTGATTAAGACTGCCTGTTGTGAATTTATCATCTATTGTTGATTTTTTTAGCCTTTCTTGCAATTCTGAGTATTTTTCCAATTTCTTACTATAATCCTGATAGATATAATTGTTTTCCAACTCTCTCTGTCCTTGTCCAAGCTCTGTACAGACCTTCCTCCTCTTGGACCAGGATACTACACACACACATACACACACACACACACACACACTAAAATAAAATAAAAATAAAACAAACAAACAAAAAAAATCACAGTCTGTCTTTTGAACTAAGCTAAAGCTGGTTTATAAACCTGAAAACAACATAGACTTTGAAAGTCAAATGCTGGTTTCTCTTTCTTTTAGTGAAGGAGATGGTGTTCTTAGTATCATTCTGTAGCTTCTAGAACTTCAGACTTTTAACATGTTCTTTCTACAACCACATTGCCCTCCCTACACAGTGCCCATCTTCCCAGCCTTTTAGTATACACCGCCTTGTTAGAACTCTAGTTAAACTTCGCCTGTTCTGGGTCATGGTGTGTTCTGCCACTCAGCTCATTATTCCCTGCTTGCTGTAGGAATTTAGTAAATATTCTTTCCAAACTCTGACATAGTTCCCATCCTATAAGGAAACTGCTATTTTTTTTCATTTTTTTAAGTTTTGTCTTATGTTCACTCTTTTATTCCCTAAAGTCTTATATCTATCAATACTTTCATTGAAACATCTACTTCGAGGGTCATGTGAGATATTAGTTCCTACTTTAATTTTCAGTCTCATACTATTTTCTGCTACATTTAAGTGAACATTCAAAATATTTTAGAGCACTTTCTATGCACTAAGTACTATTTTTAGAGACCCTGTCATCTAAAATCTCTTAGGTCAGTGGATCTCAACCTTCCCAATGCTGCAACCCTTTAGTATAGTTCCTCACTGTTGTGGTGACCTTCAACTGTAAAATTACTTTTGTTTCTATTTCACAACTACAATTTTGCTATGGTTAAAATCATAATGTAAATATCTGCATTTTCTGGTGGTCTTAGAAAGGATCTTTCTATCCCCCAAAGGGTCACCACCCACAGATTGATAATCATTGTCTTAGATGATATTCATAATTTATTAATATTCCCATTTTCTTTTTCTGCTAATGCTTCCTAGTCTTTGAATAATTTTGCGGCTTCATTCTTTCTTCTTAAACTACTTCCTCAAAGTTTGCCCTTTCCTTCCTTATCTCATCTTTTGGATAATTATCTCTGTTTATTTGCTTTCAATACCAACTCTGTAGCAATGATTTCCAAGTATATTAAACAAGCTCTGATTTGTTGGTTATCTAATTTGGGGCATGAGGTCAAATATATAAGGAACAAGTCAGAGTTTTTGTTATAATTTAATGTGTTTTGCATTGTGAATTCAGCTGTTTTGTTCTGAGAAAAATAGGTAAGATTGGGTTCAGGAAAGGTGGGAAAATAATTAGCTCAGTATAGTGCTAACATGAATTTAGAAGTAAGAATGCTTACAAGTACTTGGCCATTGTAGTTAATGCCTATAATCTCAGCACTCCAGTGATTAAGGTCTGCCATGTGTTCAAAACCAGTTTAGGCTAAAAAGGGACATCTATAAGGGTGTGGGGGGAAGTCAGGTATGGTTGTTATACATCTATAATTGTAGCATTCAGGGAACAGAGGCAGAAGGACTGCTTCAGGTTTGATGCCATCTTTGCCAATATAATGAGGTCCATTTAATAAGGGAGTTAAGATTGCATAGTGAGACCCTGTCTCAACAAGCAAGCAAACAAACACAAACATCAAAACAATACAAAGAACATCACCAACAAAATTTAGATTTAGATTTTGTCTTCACTGGGTACTCATTGTTCTCTTGCTGCAGCTCAGGGTGGAAATCTCCAGTTCCTGGGTCATGGTGAGGATTGAGTGAGATAATTCATGTAAACTGCTGAGCCCCGCCTATAGCAAGGACTGACTACATTTTAGTTACCTCAGACCCTTTGACCCATTTGACCCTGTTTCTCTCTCAAGGAGCCAATGACAGGAGGCCCTAGGTATTAAGGTGTAAATCTCTTTCTCATCTGAAAGAAAACTGCAGTACCCAGCCCTGGGACTTTGTGAAGAGGATTTTTTTATTTCACCTTTCACATAGACTGGTGAGAAGTAGGTGGGTTAAAGATGAGTGAAAAGCTTGGTGAGGGAGTTTCTTCTGCTTTCTGTACCCAGATTTAAGAAAGCTGATTATGTAGAGTTGAAGGTGAGTCCGAGCTGGCCTACTTAAGGATCACACCAGCACTCCCTTTGTAGATTCAGGGTCTAGAGATGGCTGTGTTGAAAATATTCTCTGAGGGCTTGAGCTTGCTGTGGAAGATATTTATCTTGTCAAGTTTTAAAAGAGCAAAGCAGCAGGGATAAAATGTTGGAAAGAAAATAAAAAGGAAGACATAAAAGGTGGAGGAAGAGTCAGAGGAATGAGGGAAGAGGACTGCAAGAGAATCTGATTTAGAAAGACCTTAGATATGTTCTTGAAAATGGTTCCTTCAATTCATTTTTTCCCTTCTATAACTCTCATGTCTGCACCCTCTGCTCATATAGTTAGAGAGAGAGATATACCATAGAGATTCCTGCTATTTTTATGTCCCTATAGTGAACTCCTTGTTCCTACAAGATGAATACGCTGTCAATTGCTTGAGCTTTGTTCCTGCTTGTTGAAGATGACTCTAACCTGATTTATGATGTTTAATTGTGGGCCCAGTTTATTAATTTCTGAAAAGATCTTTACTTCTTTTCTCAAAGGCTATGGAATGGACACAGGTCTAAAAGCAGGATATGTCCAAGGACCTTCTCAGACACTACTACCTGGTTATCTACTTCTGAAATTCTGGAAAATTCTGAGTCCAATGACTGTCAATTCTTGTGCACAGTGTGTGGTAATGACACGTAGTTGTACATGTATTTGATGGCGAATAGGGACATTTGGAGGAGACTAGAGGCTGAATGAACAAAGTAGAGACAGTAACAGCTGAGTGTCCTTAGTTTCTAAAGGCCAATAAAGTCAGACCTCAGACACAACAGGTACCTATCTCCAGGGCAGAGGCTTCTGCTACCTATAGCAGAGATGGACAAGAGCTTTGAAGCATAGGTCAGCCTTCTCTACTGGTCAGCTGATGATCACTAAAGGAAGGTCCTTCAAAGTCAAGCGCTAACAGAATGAAGAGCTATGGGGAAGAAAGGGAAGTTGAGACGACCTTTCAGGGCTGAGACTGTGAGCTCATCACTTCTTAAAAACACAAGAAAGCGTCTTGGACATTCTAATGCTTCACCAAGAAGGTCATTAAAAAAAAATAAAAGGTTGGGGGAGGCTTTAGTTCAATTTTTACTTTTCCCTATTCCAGAGTGTGGCTTGCTAAAATAAGCTTAGTATCGGATACATAAACCTCTGTGATAGTATTTCTCAACCTTTCTAATGCTATGATGCTTTAATACAGTTTGTCATGCTGTGGTGACCCAGAACCATAAAACTATTTTCGTTGCCACTTCATATCTATAATTTTGCTACTGTCACGAATTGTAATGTAAACATCTGTGTTTTCTAAAGGTCTTAAGTGACCCCTGTGAAAGAGTCGTTTTACCCCTAAGGGGGTCATGACCCACAGGTTGAGAACTGCTGCTCTATGAGCAGAAGAAGAAATCCACAAAAAGTCAAATACTACTATCATTCATGAGGGGGTGCATGTTAGAGAATGAAGAGGAATAAGTCTCCCCCAAATAAGGACTCTGAGTTCTTTTTTTCTCTCCTTATCTAATTACATGTAAAGAAATAAGATAATAATTACTGCCATAAGCAAGTCAGGGAAGAGAGTCTGGGGACTTTGACCCAAACTAGAAATAGAGGCCAATCATCGATCTTCTAATAGCAAGTGACATCATCCAAAGTAGCATGTGATACATTACTAGATTAGACTTCCAAAAGAAGGAATTGACATATATTTTAGAGTCAGGACAGTTGTTCCAAAGTAAACTCCTCTTACCATAATAGCCTTACTATAAGAAGCTGCATTTTCTATGGGTCTTACTTTCTTTCCAAACAGCCGAATTATGGCTTGGAATTGTCACAGCAATTAAATGGGAATTCATTTATCCCATTCACTTGATGGCTTATTTAAGCTTTGGGTATCTGAGCATCTAGCACATTTCAGGTGCTCGGCTATGGGTGAAATTAAAGAACTTGATGCTACATAGATGTGCACACTATTTGTTCCTCCGTTTCAGTGGTTTTAGTTTTTTTTCAGTGTTTAATAGTTTAATTTACAGTCTCATGAGTTCAGGGCTTCAGTGTTAGGGAATAGTATTGATTGTTTAGAAAGTCGAAGACGGTCACTCTCTGACATTGTGTGTTCTGGCAATATTTCTATCAGATCTGCTTGGCATGATTTAGATATTCTGAACTCTGAGGCCTCCCTGATAGAACTGCTATTTCTGTCTAGCCTACTTAGTGCTGGCATCTTTAACTAAGGCTTATAGACACCGTTTATGGTAGTAAGTGACCCTTTGGTGTCATGGCCTTTGTATTATGGACAAGTGGAACTGAGGTCACTTGTTTTGCTTGGAGACAGAAATGGTCTGATGAAGTGCCCTAGGTCACAGGGTATGCAGCTGTCTGCTTAGAACTTGACAGAAAGCAGCTGAGTAAGAATGACTAGCTACTAAATGGATGTTAATTACTGCTCACAGCTACCCCATAGGTCAGAGGACAGAAAGATTCTGATGTCAGGTCTGACTTGCTGTGGCGGGCAGCAGGCTACCATGTACCTTCGATTAGAATTGTGGTTAGTTTAGCACAGCCAGATGGACTCAGGTGGAAATAATGAGATTTACCTAACTTGCAGATGGACAGTTAATAATCAGTTTCCCTCTGAACTTCCCCTTCCCTCCTCTTGATTTAAATCAGTACTCTTGGGCTGTGGACTATAATTTCTGAGCCATACTTTCCTTGATGGAATTAAAATTAGTAAGTCTAGACCGAGTGGGCTTATGCCAAATTCTCATTTGCCAAGTTCTTTCTCTGTGAATTTGCAATTACTCTGTTTAAACAAGACAGAATTACACAAGAATGATTAAAATGATTACAAATTGCAGTACAAATGGCAGTACTCCTCGTACTGACCCTTGAACCCACAATGAAGTAGAGATTTGTAGGAGCTTGCATGCAGTACATTATTTTTACAGCGTCATCTCCTTAGTTGGCATTTGGAAGGTATCAGTTCTGAATTTTTTATGACTATTGAAATGTACATTTAAGAATTAAAACAGGGGTCCAGAAAGATGGCTCAGCTGGTAAAGGCAGGTGCCATCAATCTGACAAGCTCAATTTGATCCCAGGATCCATATGGTTAGAAGGAATGAACTAATTCCTATATGCTTTACTATTACATCTGTGCTTGTATTGTGGCATGTGTGCATGTGTGCAGGTAAGCGCACACACATACACAAACACAAATGAATAAAAGTTAAAAAAGAAGTAAATACTGAAGTGAAGCATCTCATATGAATAGAACCCATGTATTTTGCCCTGAGGATGACCAAGGGTACAGTGTCATATTTACAGTAGCTGAATAATCATATGTTGTGAGTGGAAGAGAAAATTGTGGCTCCTAATTGTTTGTCATTTCTGAATACATGGACTTTAGAGAAATAACTCCAATGCAGGCTGTGGAAACATTACCAGGAAGAGAATGTGAGGAAAGTTTTCCATTTCCTAAAGTGAGAAGTTCAATGTGGCAAAGACAGTCTGCAACTGGCAGTGCCAATGAGACTTTCTGGGTTTCTTTCCATTTCTGTCTAAAAATTCATCAAGAAGAAAGGGCTCCCAATTAAAAAGATAGCATTCCAGATGAATGCAGTCAACATTAATATCATGCCCTAGATTTTATATGCTTCTTTGTATTTCTTAACCCCTGGTGACTTCTCGTCTTTTTTCTGCCTTTGTAACTTTTTTTTTCTCTCCGGAATTTCCTATAAATATGTGTAGCCTTTAAATCTTGTTCTCTTAGACTACGTCTGAGATTAGTCCACGCAATTGAGTTTATCAGTCATTTGTTTCTTAATTAAAATATTCTGCTATAGGACACACCAGAGTGTATCCATTGCCTAGTTGGTGGTGTTTACATTCTGTTCAGTTTTTTTTAAAAAAACTACGTTTAATGCATCAAATCACCTAAATACCGGCTCATATGAGACCATAAGGTTTATTTCATTTGGATTAATGCTAAAAGTGAGAGGGCTCAATTTCATGGTAAGAAATTTCTGAACTATTAGAACATGGTAGTAGTACATTTTTATTTTCAACAAACTGGTAAAATTTCCAGAGTTCCATATCTTTGAAAGTACTTAATATTATCAAGGTTTTAACTTAAACATTATAATAAGCATTTGTTTCAACTTCATCAAGGTTTTTATTAGTGTTCTATGGATACTAATGACATTGGCAACTCTTCATTATTTTACTTGAAATATCTGTATAATGCTTGAAATATTTGTTCACTTTTTATTCATTTGAAAGCAGATTATGAATTCAATAGAAAACTGGTATTTTGCTTTATTAGTATTGTTTTTTCTTTTCCCCCAAAGCCTTCATCTACCTGAAAGAACCTGAGATAAATATATTAAGAATGGATAATGTCACATGATTCCTAAATGACATATATATATCAAATATTATAAGTATATATATATATATATATATATATATATACTTATAATATTT
>LOJH01026955.1:0-14351 GCA_001685095.1 Ellobius talpinus
TCTTGGGGTAACTCTAACCAAGGAAGTGAAAGATCTATTTGACAAGAACTTTGTTCTATTACCATTCAAATATCTCTTATATTCTGAGTTCCAGTTCTTAACCAGAGGGTCACAAACCCTTTGACAAACAATTAACTCCCAAAAATTTATGTTATGGTTCATAACAGTAACAAAATTACAGTTATGGAGACACAATGAAAATAATTTTATGGTTGGGGAGACCACAGCATGAAGAACTATATTAAAGGGTCAAATTAGGAATGTTGACAAGCACAGTGTTAGAACATGGAAGTTTGAGCAACAACGGATAGATTACTGTCTATAGAGATATATCACACCAGACTTCTTCACAATTATGATATAATGTCCAGCACTGAATCAAATAATTTATACCTTTATTAGGTTATCAATGTCTATGCTGAGGATAGAAACAAGGGACTGTGTATTCTGGAAAAGTACTCTATCATGGAGCTACAGTCCAGGTTCTATATATGATTAAATTAGCTAAATCAAATGAATATCTATCAGCTCTTTATGTGAGCTAAAAGTCTAAATATAAAGGAAGGTAACACTTCATATGGAATTTTTTTTGATTCTTTGAACTTGAAAGAAACTTCAGCTTATTGTTGACCTTGCCCCTGATTTTGATATCAGCTATATTTAGAGCAGGCATTCTCATGTGTCTGCATAAACTTACTATATCAATAGTTCACATCCTAAATTAGTTTGTGTGAGGTGTCCAGGGGAACGTTGATTTCATATTGGCAACAAGGTTAGGTAGAGGCCTTCACAGAGTTCTGTAAACTCAGTACATTATAATTCTGACTTCTACCATACTCCAGAGAAATTAGTCTGAGTGACTTCATAAAACTGAACATTGGAAAAATTGCTAACACTACTAAATCAACCAAGTTCTGGCACTTCACTCCTTGCAAGCAGATTAATATATTCACTCTTTCTGATCACTGATTGAATTGGAGCCCCACATAATCTGATTACACGGTGTTATTTTTGTATTTTCAAGTAGCTACAGAAAGAAAGAATGTTAGTGCAGATGTTGATCTGAGTAAAGATTTTGTGAAATGTTAAAGATATTATAAAGTAGTTTTTCCATGGCTACGACTCAATTACTCAATAATTTCCTAGCATCATCTTATTCCCAATTTAATATCCTCCTCCACAGTCCCAAAGAGGAGACAACATTGCTAGTGAACTGAGAGTTGATATTTTAATATTATGCAGACCAAGCGGATATGTTCATCACTTACTATGTTCAGTATCTTTATTTTACTTAGCTTCTCAAACAGTCCATTTTATTTTTGGTAAAGGAAGATCTGATAGCAGAAGTGATGCTAAAGACGTTCAGTGAGTATGAAATGTGGAAAGCCATGTATTTCTTCAGTAAAAGACCTAACACGAAGATCCAATGATCTGTAGCTTCCAATTAGTGTCTTTTCATTATCACCAGACTTTAGAAGGGTGCAGCCATGACATCATTAAGCATTTTCATAGACAAGTACCTTTTAAGTCACCGCTATATTTCTCATAATTCAGGGGGCAAGGGGCAAAAATGCAAAATCAAGGTGCTATAGATTTGATAACTTCTTTGTAAATCACGGAGGTATTTTCTCCCTGACTCCTAAAATGATGGAAGGGATCTGGTGTCTCTTTGCGATCTCTTTTATGAGTGTACATTCATGAAGACTCCATCTTCACAACCTAGTTACCTTAAAAAAGAATTACCTTGTAATGTCATTCTGTTGATAATTAGTCATCAATATATAATTTGGGAGCAGGTTATTCATACTGATATTCATACTGTAGTTGTGGCAGTCGGGAAGAAGGAGGTAAGTCTTTGTTTCTGCATAAATCCTCCTCCACTTTTCTTAGATGACTTAATATTAACAGTCTTGTAAATATGTTCTTGATCAATGAGCTACCTGATTGAATAATACTTAAAAGTTTTCTTTACTTAAAGAAATTTTAAAAGTCAAGATATTCTTATGTTACTTGTAAGGGTGGAATTTGGGGATATGGTCTATTCTTAGTTCTCAAAACACTTAAACATGGAAAATCCACCTTAATGTCCAACCTTGTTCCTTCAGTAGAAACTGCAGCCATATTTATAATTTTCTAGGTTTGTTTTCAAGTGAAATCGGGAGAAGGGAAGTGGAGTCCACTGAGAAAATTGTTTTCCTTGGAGGGTAGCTCAGCCGTCAAAAAGAAAATCAACTCTATGGGAAGGGAGAATATTTAATCATAGAGAGAAATAATTACATTCTAAATATTAGCTCAGATGTTAAGGCATGGAGAACCAAAGAGAATGGAGGGGCTGTTCCATTGTTTGATTTTGCTAAATGCCTTTCTTCCAAATTTGAGCAAGAAGGCATTATCACGGGCAGGAATCCACTGAAACTATGCTTAAAAGATACTTCTGTCTTTTTTTTGCTCAATTTCTTCATTTCTCTCTGAGTTTTAAGAATCAGTTATAGATAGATCCTTTCTTTATATACTTTTTGGTTCCTTTTTGGCAAACCTCATTGCCATGAAGACGACCACTGCACTTTGTAGGATAGTAAATAGCCATGTGTTTTTATGCTGTACTCTATATTGATAAAAGCATGTAAAGACACACGTATAGACCAGTTACCAAGTAATGTCGGTCCTATTTTCTCTATGAACTCCTTCCGAGTCTAGAATTCTAAAATGTTTCCCTCTCATTTTGTACTATAATGATCTAAAACCTGTCTATTTTTTTCCTATGATGGTGCTAAAACTCTGATTTTTAAGTTTAATGAGTCATAACTTCGTTTTATCCTCTGATCATTCTGCAACTTCATGTTTTTTTCACACACACAAACACAACTGCACATTAAATATCAAATCATATAAAATAATATAAGTGATGTCCTTTAATTCTTCTTAGTATTTGACAAGTAGGAAAAAAAGCCATATGTTCCTTCTTGACCTTTGGGCAAGCTTATACAAAATATCAGGTTATTTGTAGCTGGATTAGAAACTCAAATTCCACATGCCAGAGAGTTTTGTAGAAGATAGGTGGTAGAGATAAGTACTGTTTTGAGAATGTGGTCCGATAAGCCAATGGTATTGGATTTACTAAGCCCTATGGGTGTGGTCTTCTCTGGATGTGTGAGAAGAACAAGGAGGAGGGTCTAATGCTCTTTCTGGGATAGTGAAGGAACTGGCAGAGTTATGGCTTAGCATTCCCCTTGGTCCTTGAGGAATGCGGCAGAGAGCTGGTTCCCCAGTGGGACAGGTGGAGCAGTTGGCCGCAGACCGGACACCTCCTTCTGTGTTTTAATCATTGTGCAAAGATTTGGTTAATAAAAGGTAAAACAGTCTTAAGGATTTCTGCATTAGTCCTATGAGTGAGCAAATGGGTAGCAAAGAAATGTGCCCCAAACATTCTTCTGGCAGACCCATCAAAATCTGGCCAATGCTGCCCTTGTACCAAGATTTGATTGAAAATATCCTCAAAATTATCCCAAACTCTCTTTTAATAGAATGCCTTTTCCCTTAGTTTTTCCTACTTCTGATTGATAATTTTCTATATTCCACCTCTTATAGTATGTGTCTTGCATTTAGTTGATTCATTTGTTCTTTCAAGAACTCTGCTTGATTCTTGATTTAGTGATGTTTACTTTGGAAGTGTCCAAACTTTTGATACTACAGTATGATTTTGTCATCTATAAATATGTTAGATCACATTCATAGCTATCTTAAATCACATACAGCCTACAGCAATAGGTTAAACATCCTGGATGAAAACTTCCATGAAAGGGTCAATATAAATATCACAGTGTCAGGGTGAGTGAACCATGTTTGTAACCTGGGAGATCAAGACAGGGTCCTTCTGGGCAAAAATTCATCCTCTTGTGGCATAAGACCATATAATTTGCATGTCCAAGAAGGGAGACCAAGGAAAGCTTCTATTATATAGTTCCCCATTTGCTTTAACACACTCTGCAAACTTTAAGTATTAAAGAACTCATTTTTCTCTTTTATCTATATTTCAATAATAGCTGCAAACATGAACTTTGGTGTGTCAAGATGCTTCCAATTAGTGTTATGTATAAATACTGCTTTCAGAAAAGTGAAGAATTGGTCAATTACTGAACATATAGATTTATGTTTCTATGCATCTATCTGGTTGCATGCTTGCCCCTTATTCATTCTTATTGAATAAATCTCTTGACTTTGAACCTTTGTCCAATATTTAATGTTTCATGTGTATTTTTAAAACTTGCACAAAATATTCTAGAGCAAATGCTCTGTTTCCCATGTTACTAATATGTTCAGATAATAATCTGTATGCATTGAGGATTTGTATTGTGGGTTTCCTTCTCTGCTTCTGGGAATGTGCCTTCCTCTGAAGGTTTGGCTGCTACTTTTGTCTGTCCACTGAGTGGAAGAGTAACTAACATAACTCCATGTGATGTGACTAATGAATCCTGCCAATGGCAGTCTGTATCCTGTGTATCAGTGAGTGATCTGACACCCCTCAGAGATACTCGTTTTTCAATAATCCTCTTCCCGAGTAGAATTACTTTGATCAGTTGGCAGCAAGTACCAAGTCTTCTCATATAGAAAATAATCACATTTCATCTATTGCATATGACACCCTGGGCCAGGGGCCTTGTCAACACTAATTTCTGTGGGTTTGAGAGCAATTAAAATGTAGAAGCTGCTTGCTGTCTTCTTACTGGTATTACCAAAGGGGTCACAAGATTTTAACACTGGCCAAGCATATCCTATCTGAGACCCTCAAGTTAGGATAAATGTGCTCACCTGTGCATTTGCTGAGTGTCTCCTATGCTCAAGAGTGCTATTTGTTGGTGGCAAATTTTGTTACCCTGGAGGAGGTGCTAGGCAGACAGGAGGAAGAAGGGCTTTGCAGGCAGATGTCACAACATGCAAAGGATGCACGAATCTCCATTGTACATGTGGACTCTCACTACACTCTCAGCACCACTTTTTCATATTGGTTATTGTTTTCCATCTCTTGGGCAAAATACCCAACACAAGCAACTTAAGGGAAGGAGGATGTTTCAACTCATGGTTTCAGAGGATCCAGTTTATCGGCAGCTGGCTTTATGCTTCTCCCTCACGTGAGGAGGAACCTTGTGGAGGTGAGAGGTTACGGAAGAAAGGTTTTTCCAAGCACTTGTTTTTACACACCTTTTGTTTCAGTTTTATCTTTGCTTTCAGCAATTTTTTAATAAATCATATGTTGAAATGACTTAAAAGCTACACACACATGCACATGACTATATTTTTACTTCAGTGACATCAGTGTGCCCTTCACAACCACACCAAACCCATGGTTGTCAGTTTTCTGAAGTTATTCAAATTTAATTTAGAGTACTAGCATATAAATTTGGGGGGATTCTTAGCAATCGATCAACATCTGTGATGACATTTTGTTCAAGATGGATAAAAGTGGAATCAAGTAGTTTGACTAAAGCAATTTGGCTCATTTATTTCTAAATATAATAAACTAGCCACAGACTCCTACAAAACCTGATTGAGTAGGCCAACTTTATACTTCAGTTGGAAGTTAGAGAAAGAGTTTCAAGTACCAGCTCTGCTGTCCTAGGGACCAGCTGAGTGAAGCGGCTAAGAAGGCATGAGCAAAGGTACAGCTGGACACTAGCATGCCGAACACATTCCTCCTAATTTAGTGATGGGTTCTCATGTTAAGATTCCCAGTGATGCAGCAGAACAGATTCTCCATATGGAACTGTAGAGTGTTAGGAACCTTCTGCATTGACAGAGTTGCTACAATCATATTGTTAACTAACTGAGAAAACACGTGGCAAAGATTGTATTTGGAGGCTAACGCAGACATAGCCAGAAAGCCATGAAGGACATGAAGAGGGAAGCTGGGCGTTTTTCAGCACAATGTACTAGAGAGCTCACAAGTGGCATCCCTTTGTGCTCCTGCGGTGACATTTAATTTATAAGCCAAGATTACACTTATTGTCAACCGAAAAAATTGATTTGTTTGTTCATCTGAGTCAACCCATGTCAGAGTTTGAAAGTAATTATGATAGTGGGACTGATAGGCAGGCAATTACATTTTTGTTCTCTGCTTTTGGGCTCCCTCTTCCTCTTCCACCTCCCAACCCTAAACCCTTGAGGTTGTTCTTGTCAGAAAGGCAGTAAAGATAGAGACCAAGAGAACATTCTTTGGAAGTGGTGTAAGGACTCCTTCAACATATACCACAGCAACACACTAGTAAGACTGGTTCTTTGGCTAATCATTTTTTATTTTAGTCTCCTATAACATCGAACCAGATAAAAGATGCAGACCTGTAGTTGGAATTTTCTTTGGGCCGCCCACCAGCTCCCAAATCAAGACATGGAAACTCATTATTTATGGATGCTTGGCCTTAGTGTAGGCTTGTTCCATTAGCACTTTCAACTTAATTTTAACCTGTTTCATTCATCTACATTTTGCCTCAAAGCTT
This sequence comes from Ellobius talpinus, assembly GCA_001685095.1. Taxonomy (NCBI): domain Eukaryota; kingdom Metazoa; phylum Chordata; class Mammalia; order Rodentia; family Cricetidae; genus Ellobius; species Ellobius talpinus. Next base: position 6,492 of record LOJH01026955.1, read on the forward strand.
TTTACCTTTTTTTCATTTTGTATGTCCTGCTTTCCTGCTTCCTCCATGTAGCCCCTGGCATCTCCCTGGCATTTCTTTACCTTTCTTCTTTCTGAGAATGAATTCCTCCTTCTACTTACTCTTCCTGCCCAGAAGTCCTACCTACATCTCCTCCCTCTATATTAAACATTCTGTTTCTTATTAGATCAGTCAGGTGCCTTAGGCAAGCAAGGTAAAATAGCAACACATCTTTACATAACTAAACAAATGCAGCACATCTTTACACAGTTAAAAAATATTTTTGAAACATAAAAATTTCAACACATATTTGCATAATTAAACAAATATTCCACAGCACAGAACTTTTTGTCTCTTTCTTGAAGCGCAAAATATAAAGAACACATGTGCTTAAAGGCACTGCAACCAACTTGTATCTAAATCATCTCTATGATGTCTACAGACAACAGGGTGTTATCAAATCATATCACAACAGGAGCCCAAGGGATAGAAAGATTTGTGAAAGATTGAAGTCTATGTATATGTTTGGAAGGTTTCATTAGAAATTGACATTGCCCAAAAGATGGAATCGAAGAATACATCATAAGTAATACATATTATTTTATATTAATGAAAAGATAAATATATAGAAACTAATTTTTGATATGAAGCATATTCATTTTTATAAAGTCTATATAATTTAGTAATTCTGACCCAAAAGAATTACATTGCCATTCAAATTACATTGCCATTCATAATACCATGAAATCAGGATTTGGGGTGAAATGAGGACCTCAATTCATGGAAGAAATGATGAAACACTGAAAAGATCTGAATTATTTTCTTGACCATGACGTTGATGTTGATCATATTCAAAATTGCCTCTCAAGAAATTCATTTCATTGATTCTTTGTCTTGTTTATTTTTTCATTTCTGTCATTAATTTCTACCCTTGTGTGCACTACCTCTCTCCATCTATATTCTTGAGTATTGATTGTTCTTCTTTTTCCAAGGTCTTTGTATGTACCATTAAGTTAATTGGAGACTCTTAAGTTTTGAATGTAGGCATATAATGCTACAAACCTCCTTTTACAGCTGCTTTAGTTTTTATGCTCCTTTGATGTGGGTATGTTGTGTTTTTATTTTAGTTAAATTCTAGAAATTGAAAATAAGAAGTGGGAGGCTCAACAATTGATAATGATGACAACTGATGACAAAAACATCTTTCACATTTTTCCCTAAAGTGTGAAAGATTCCTTCAAGAATGACCATGCCCGAGAACCAGGATTTCTATAGTATAGTTTCTCACTAACCCTCCTCTCCACTGACTGGCCCACTACAATCTGCCATACACACTTTTTAAATAAGTGAATACACTCCACATGATGAATGCACCAAATCAGGTCAAATTGATGATGTAGGACAAGACATGTGGCAAGATCTGAGTCTGAAGCTCTACCCCTACATGGTAGGAATTAGGAAATAAACCAGATTTCACTAAGTATATAAAAAGGTAAATAAAATGTTCATGTTTAGTTCATGTCACTCACATTACACAACGGATAAAAATTTTGCTGATACTGTAACCTTCCTTGAAATGCTAACTTCTCCTCAAGAAGAACAGGGAGAGACATTAGATTCATGTTTATAGATAGCCAGCTCTATACAGGTTTCTAGTTGTCTAGGTGCAAAACAAATTCAATTGGTTCTATGCTTTTATAGATGCATTTCATAAATGTGCCTTAGAAATCCATTTGACTTTTTGAGAATTTCTCTGCTTAAAGCCTGTATGGATACTTGGTGATCTTCTTGATCTGTCTCTTGTGGTTAAAAGAGGGACCTTAGCTCCTTCAGACAGCTCCACATCAGAGCTGTGGCTCTGGTGTACTTTTGCTCTCTGGCACTTAGTTTCATCCTCTACAAAACAGGAGTTTTGACACTGTCTTCATTTTCTATGTTGGGAGAATTCAGTGGAATGATATGGGTCAATGACTCAACACAGTGCTCTGCACACAGCACAGACTAATCTCTGTCAGCTATTTGTAATTGACTTGTCACTGTGGTAGCATTAATTGTTTTCCACTCAACCCTTCTGTTTGTGGAAAGATTTTAGCTTATTTCTGGGCTTTGGGATCTGTTGAGTTCCGTTGTCATTGGACTTTGGAGCTCTTGTTTAAAGCCATGTAAGCTCCACTATCATATCCCCCACCACGGGAGGAAATAACTAGTCAATAATTCCCCTATGAATGCAGATCTCGCTGCTTCATCCATAGCTGCTAATTCAGAATATCTATTTCTCAAGTCACTTCATAGGACAGCAACCCCATGTGCAGTATGCATTAGTTAGACCAATGGAGACTCTGGAATATTAAATTTCTCTCTTTATTGTGTCTTCATTTTGAAAAAGAGTCCATGAATCTATTCTCTTATTCACTTCCATAAACCAAAAATACATACCTAATGTTCCATAGACGCTTCTGGCCATTGAGGAAAATCACAACTCATATCATTTCTAAGATGATAAATCTGTTTACTGTCACAACTTTACTATATACTTTGAGAAAACAACTCAAGATTTTTGTCACTTGATTTGTTTTCCAGCTTCAATTCCATATGTATTTATTATTGAGAAGTGATAAGATTTTAACTCTATAATGGAGCTGGTTCCAATGCAATCTTAATTTGAAATACTTAAAAAATAGAAAAAATAGAAATCAAATTAGTTTCCTAATCAGAAAGACTGTTTTTATTAAAAAATACTTTGTTAAAATGTTGCTTACATAAATAACTTCCAAGTGTGTTTTTATCTTCTTTCTCTAGAAAACCATAAATCAAATTTCATTGCAGTCACTGGATATTAATTTGAGATCATGCATGCTTACAGATCATTTTAGCCTCAAAATAATGCAGAAAATGTTTGAGACTAAACTGTACTTATATCACGTGTCATTTCAAATAGAACCTTGAGGAGGATATTGATTTTAGAAAATCTCTGTAATTGCTTAGGTTAGTTAGAAGTAAGCATCTCTTTAAATCCAAGCATGTTGAAAGTTCCGGTTCTGAAGTATAAGTGTGTACATGTAGTATGTATATTTGTAGTGGTAAAATTATTATTTCATGTGTATACTGCGTACAACTTAAATCTAGAGACAGGCCTGATTTGTTTTATAATTCAACTTAATTATTTCAAGGATTGATATAGCCTTGTCTTGTTAAAAGCTGAGGAGTTACTTGTGGAAAGAAAGCTCAGCAGTTAAGAGCACATCCTGCCCTTGCAGAGAACCATTCCCATCGCTGATGTCACACACTTCATAACTGTCTGTAACTCCTGCTCTAGGGAAATCCAATACCTATGGCCTCTATGGACACCTGCAATTATATGTACATGTTCACACAAAGATAAGCATGTCCACTTAGCTAAAACAAAATAAAATGTTAAAGAAGTTATTTGCAAGAGGCTTAATAATCAGTTTGACTGTTCATTATTTATTTAAATCCTAATCACTAGCCAAATTTTTTGTGGTAGCTTTTTAATCCAGTTCAAATAGATGGGTTACAACCACAAAATAAAAATCTCTTGGGAAGAATGGGAAGATTTAAAAGTCTGTGATGATATGACATAGGGGGCAGAGTAGGAGTCAGATGCCTATAACTTTGTACAAGGTGTAAAGAATCAAGACCAGTATGTAGTGAACTTGTCTCTGTCACCAACCAATAGTATCCAATTTTGGCATTCACAATCATTGTTCATGCTCCACAGAAGTTTAGAGACAAGAGGAATTCCTTTCAAGTTCTTGGGTCTTCCATGGGCTTGAGGTCTCCAGCCCATAGCTCTCAGCATGTGAGCCATAGCAACATTTTACTTGACCCCGTTTGCATCTTTAGTTTGGAGGAGCAGTAGAGAGGAGTTCAGTATGGACTGATATTCCTAGGTATTTGTTGTGACTCAGGATATAAATTGATCCCATGGCTGTGGAAGCAACTCTCCACCCACATCAGATGCCCAACCTCCTGTAGGCACCACAGCTGAAACCCAAGAGCTTTTATTGCTATAGCAAAACCCACAGGTCATTCTTGTGGTTTTACTAGAAATACTTATCAAAAACTGTTTACATGTCTATTCAGTGTAGTAGGACCAGAGGGAGAAAAGGCTTCTTACATGTTCTGTAGAGAGCCACCCTGAGTAGTCTCAAATGTTTTGAAGTAGAATAATTTATCTTTGAACTGCCTTGTTACAGGTGAAGAGTCTTCACTGACCAAGAGTTGGCCTGTTTCATTCATAAATACTAGTAGCTGGAAAGCAATAGACTCCTTCCATGGCTCAAAAACTTGCTTGTTTCTTCAAAGCATTGCATACTATGCTGTAAATATCATTTTATTTTCTGTGAGGGTGGCTTTTATCTTAGTCACATACTAGGAAAGCTTCCAGAATCTTTAAGAGGGAATATTTAAAATAGATGAAATACTCTCCTATCTTCTCTCTGGTATTAGCTTTCCACTTAGGGTCATGAGGCCAAATGGGTAGATCATGGTCAAGAAACTGGGTGTTTGGTACCATCTGATACTTACTCAGGTATGGTCTCTGATACTGTCATGCTAGGACTGTGTGTCACATGACCAGTATTTGGAGCATGAAATAACTATGCAAATGAAAGATAAGACTAGTACTATCCCTTGAAAACTCTGAGAACACTTGGACCCATTAGATAGTGCTGGCGTATGGTTTATAACTGACATTTATTTTTACTGATTTTTTATGTACTGAAATCTTTAGCAATATTAAAAATGAATGACACAGATTTTGGAGACATGATGATGATCTTCACTTCATCATATCTTGTATTATAGTTCTAAATTTTTAAATGATCTGTGATTGTCTGGAAGGCTTTTACACAGTATCTTAGTCTCCAAAATGTTGCTAATAAATTTGGAAGAACATTGTGGATGCAAATTATAAGTGATTATAATATATAGTGAAAAAAGGAAATGAGCCTAGTTAAAGATTTAGGATGACAACAATGGAATTTAACATTTTCTGACATTTGTAGAGGTCTGTGCTGACCTAAAGAAATAAAGACTCAGTTCTAGATCTAGAACAGCACTTAATTCAATAGCTCTCCCTTGAAGGGCCTCCTTAAATCTCTTTGTGGGATTAATTGTTGATCATCCCAGCCAAGGAGGGGCTGTGTCTTATATCTTTCTAGTGAGCACCAGAGCAAAAAGGGTGCTATGGTATTTTGCTTGTCTTCTAGAAAAGCAAATGCTCCAATAGCAAAGACAACCCCAAGAGCTTTGCCTTCCCAGAGGTGTGCTTTTAATCATATGATTTTGGTATGCAGACCTCCATGGAGAGCTTGGCATATGTCTTGAGCTATTTAAACAGTGCTGGCTGATAGAGTAGACATTAATTGGCAGTTAGTGATTACTCTATAGGTCTTTGGTCTTTGTCATCCAGCCTTTCAACGAACTGATCATTAACTAGAAGGACATGTTTGACCCAGAAAGCCATTTGTTATTTAGTAGGAAAAGAAATTAAAATGTTCCAAATTGCTTTTTTTTATGATTTTGATGAAGGCCTTTTTTAAAAGAAAGGAGGGAGAGAGAGAGAAAGAGAGAGAGAGAGAGTATGCTTGCTTAACAATGGAGTCAAAATGTGTTTGCAATCCTGCTCTTCAATTTAACTTGAGATCACATGGTGATGTTTATGGATGGAAACAGTGTATTTCAAGCAACTTATGCTTTGTTGTCCACATCAACACCATTTTGATATTGTCTAAAATCAAAGAAATTTAAAACATTTTCCTATCCTATTGAGAGAACATAATTCTTAAAACTTTCAAAAAGAAAATGCTTGTGTATTCATTTGTCTGTAGGTATATGGATGTGCCATTCCATTTAATAGCGTTTGAGCAACTATAAAAATGAAAATGTGACTGAAAATAACAGAATTGCCTCTCTCGCTTGAAGGAGTGAACTATGCAGTTTAAGAGAGATAGTTAACAACAATTATAGTATTCTGTGCCCTGTATGTCTCTAGAATTTCATTGATCACAGCTGCTTATGTCGCGATGGATACTGAGGACTAGACTTTGGCATTCAGTTGGTGAGGCAAGTCTGCATTCTAGCTCCTATTCTTTTATTCTATGACCTGATACAGAACACATAAATGGTGGGAATGTGAGTCAAATAATCCCAAGATAACTCCACATAGGGTATTCTAAGGCTTTTCTTTATTAAAAGGGAAAACTCATGGAACAGAAACAGGGGTCCAAAATCAAGGTGTGGAACATGGGAAGAGATGGGCAAGGGGGCAGGACTGCAGCCTTTTGGTACCCTAAAGCCATGCCTCAACCTGGTCCAGCCTCTTAAAGTTCATTGGCTGAAGGAGGTTCCCCATCACCTCCCCCTTTTGTTTATATAAGAGAGTTCCAAACCCACTACAAAACTATATACAATAAGAACATATAGCAAGCATAAAAATTAGAATCATAACCAGCATAAACAATATTAAGCAAGGAACATATGCTAAATGTTTTAATGATAATTTTATCCTAAGAAGTATAAGTCTTGTATTATAAATGGCTTGACTAAATCATAAGAGAAAAGTTACTACAGCTATCTAATCGTCAACCCCATCGAAGTCCTGAGTAGAGAGATAATATAACTTAAGTAGGCAGGAAGTGCAGTCATGCAGCTTTCAAAATGTGCAATAGATGACAGAGACAACTGGCTACCTGGGCAATCACCCAAATCATTTACAATGTTGGAGCAATCAACTTTGGATAATGTCTAGAGTAACTGACAGACCATTTTTGGAGGCAAGAATTTTTTTTTCAAAACTGCCTTAACCTGTCTTGGCAAGGTTTGGCAGTATTTTTTCTTGTATTTTGTTTGTCCAGTCCAGACAACATGCATATTGTCAATGCTTGAGGCTTGGGCAGTTTCTTCCCAAAGGCCATTTTTCAAGAAGAAAACAAGCTCCAAGTGAGCTCCAAGTGGAGTGTTGTTGGCACTGATCATTCTCTCAGGAATAGATCTGTGCTGCCAGGAGCAATCGTGTTTCACATCAACAGAACCCTAATTTAAATGCCATTTCTACAGTTCTTTGAAGTGTTTGAAGATTACCTATCTATGAAGAATACAATCTCTATGTATCTAAAGAACCTAATTAGTCTAACTATAAGTTTGACAAACATGATTGACTATTGACCTATAATACTTAATACCTATATCACTTAAAGACTAAGACTTCACATTAGAATATTAAACAATCTATAAACAACTGTGCAGCAATTGAGGACAATGATCTCAAAATGTAAAAAATGTGAAAGTACCTTAATCAGAGGTAGAAATGTATAATGCAATATGATAAATATATCCTAAAATTGTATCAATATACAAAATATCTTAAACAGAGGTAGAAACATGCATGCATAAAATCTAACCAAATAACTTTGCATAGGTGTACAAATATTGTAAGCACAAATAGGAGCATATTCAATATAAAAATATAATTTGAACTTGTATTAATAAACAAGAATCTCTGCCAATATAAATTGTCCATAAATAATAGCTCACAAGTATTTACTCTATTACTTACTATTATTTTTATTAGTGTGAATAAGCTCACACTAATCTACCTATTATCCCATTCAATTTTTCTTATTTTTTCAAAGAGATCTCTGAGCCTACATAATTTCCACTAACAGCCTCCACTGACAAAATGGCACCCACCGTCTGGGGCATAAATCCACATAAGACCTAAAAAAACCCTTAAGAAATAAAGAGGGTTTCTAGACCCACAAAAATGAAAGTCAATTTAAAAATATAATGTACAATTAAAAAATATAGGTTAATAGATAATCATCTATAATAGTCAAGCTT
>LOJH01026956.1:0-14314 GCA_001685095.1 Ellobius talpinus
TGGTGGAAAGATTCCGGCAATATGCCTTTTACTTTTATTTTAATAATTAAAACTTCAATGCAAAGAACTAGCACATAAAAATCATTATACAGTTAGATCAACTGGACCCATATAGCATTTTAAATATGCCCTTTAAAAGTAAAGAATATTTAAAATGAAAATGTGTGGTAAATATAATGATATTGGTGGACTGGTTGATAACCATGTTCCGCTCACTCTGAAAATGTTACCCTGGAAGTGTGAAACCATTCCAAGTGGAATTTAGTTCCTTAAACTGGTATGACTTCTCATAGGGCATCTTTGTAAATTCTCTAAAAATAAGGTATAAATGGATTATGGAATCAGCCCATTCTTAGGTTGGTCTGTCCATGAAATTTTCTAAAAGGCTAATTGAATATGACTTGGCGTTTATGGGTATTTGGCACAAGTTAGTTACAACTGTCTTGGAGTAGCTTGTAACTTTGGTGAAATGCCTATTTTAACCCAGATATTTACATAAAATATGTCTATCAATATCTTATCCATATATAAGATAGGAGTTTGCAAGACTTTTATATATAAACTTAACTACAAATGTTTACATACAAATGTATGACCACACACACACACACACACACATACACACACCTATACATATAGAGCTTATGTTTATAGTGAGGCCAGGACCTCGAATAGATGACAATCTGAACTACCACGAATGAAGTTCGTCTCAAACAGTCATCTCAAACAACTGTCTCAAATAATCATGGCTGAATGAGGGCACCCTGTCACTTAGATAAAATCTTAGGAATTTCATTTCAAAGTCCCTGATCACATGGCATAGTCTCTAGTCTGCCACTACCCCGCCCACACTTCAGCCTCCTTCTCACAACCTGTATTTAAGACAAAAAATAAAATCAAAGCAGTTACTCGGTAGCAAAAAGGGAACTTCCATTCTCTTGCCAGAATTCCCACCATCTGTAATCTGCCGTGTACTTAATTCACATCTATGTCCCCATTTTAGGCTTTCAGTCACCCAATGCATTTCCTGTCCATGTGTTCTAATGCAAGAGATGACAGCTACATAGATTCCCATATTCCTGGTGTGGTTCATGTACCTTCCCTGCCTTCTCAGTGTGTCTGAGCATGCGGCCAGTTCCACACAGGAGTGTCTCCATGGTCATTTTTAGAGGGACCCAAGAACAAAGAGGGATATGGATGCTCGTGGTTCAGGGAAGAACTTAGCCACGGCTAGAAGATGCAGTAGAGGAAAGAGGCCATCTCCAAGGTCTCCTCTCTGCTTCATTTCCGACTGACTTTCTTTGCCTGTGTTTGGCATTCTGAGTCACTCTGCCTCTACCATGTGTCCGTGTCATACTCTGGTTGTTTAACCCATGACCTCATATTCTAGGTTGGTCCCTCTTACCTCTTACTTCAGCTCTTTATCCAAACTTCCCGTTTCTAGTTCAGCCTCAGCAAAAGAGCAAGTAGATCCTGTCTGCTCTTAGACCGAGTCACTGGCTTCTGGTAACCCTGGATTCCCCAGGTCACCTCCATACTGGTGTTTCCAAATATGTGAGGAAGTCTAGACAAGGAGATTTTAGCAACATGTCACAGGTTGAGCCGTATGAAATCCACCCATTATTTGATTTTTGACTCCTAAAATGTCTATTTTATATGATTCAGATGAATGCATGGGCATTTTAGTGCTGCCATAGAGGGCAGAGTGCTGTGCTAACAGCAAGTTGGCTCGGGGGGAAACCTGTGTCTTTGAAAATAGTGAAAAGCAAAACCGATTAAGATTTGAATATCAGTTGTAAAATAAAGCCTTGTGTCGGGGAGAGGAGTGGGGAAGGGGGGAATCAGAGTGAGCACAAGGACATGCCTGTGAAGATGCAGCAGTGAAGCCCACCACTGTGGAGGCTGCCTTTAACTATCACGGTGTGTCTTTGGCAAAGTTGCTTAATGTGCCTATGGTAGGATGCCCGTGGTAGGAGCTGCCACAAAGAATGAATGAGGGAAGTGATATGCCAGGCTTATTAATTGTTGACATTGACTGTCATAAACCTTTGTCCTTAGGAGATTCTGACCACAACTGGAAAATTGCTCATGTGACACTCACAGAAGAAAAGAAATTTCGCTACCTTTTCCAGGGCACCAAAGGTGACCCTAAGAACTCAGCTGGGGGTATTTTCCTGGATGATGTCACTCTGACAGAAACCCCCTGCCCCGCTGGAGTTTGGACCATACGGAACATCTCCCAGATCCTTGCAAGCACGGTGAAAGGGGACACGCGCTTGAGCCCTAGGTTCTACAGTTCTGAAGGCTACGGTATAGGAGTGACCCTGTACCCCCATGGTAGAGTCACCAGTAATCCTGGCTATCTGGGACTCTCTTTCCACTTGTACAGTGGGGAGAATGATGCAATTCTGGAATGGCCAGTGGAAAATAGACAGGCCATAATGACCATACTGGACCAGGACCCCGATGTCAGGAACAGGATGTCTTTAAGCTTGATGTTCACTACCTCCAAGTACCAAACATCTGCTGGTAGGTACTCTGAGCAAAAAAAAACAAAAACAAAAATAAACAAACAAACAAAAACGCCCTTCAGTGGGATGGCCAGTATCCATGTTAAAGAAAACAGCATCCCTCAGTTTCCCCTTGTGACATAGTGACATAGTGATGTGAGTGTGGAGCTACAGGCTGTTGTTCGTGTGTGTGTGTGTGTGTGTGTGTGTATCAGTGTATATGTGGAGGACAGAGGACAGTCTTGAGTGTTTCTCTTCAAGCACCATTCACCCTTTTCAAAACATTTCTTCTTATTATTAGTAAGTATGTGTGTGTAGATGTATGTATACATTTAAGCCCCAATGCTAGCAGGGGTAGAGGCATCATATCCCTGGGAAGTAGAGTTACAAAAGGTTACGTGACAGATGCCTGATGAAGGTGTTGGGAACTGAACTTAGGTCCTCTGCAAGAGCAGTAACTGCATTCCTAACTGCTGAGCCATCTCCTCAGCTACCCCTCCACATTCTTTTGACACAGGGTATAGTCTAGAACCAGTAAAGTAGGCTAGTAGAGACCCCAGGTATCTGCCTGCCACCATTGCCCCAGTGCTGGGGTTGCAAACAAATGCCACTGTGCTTATGGGGTTTGTTGTGCTGTTGTTTTAGTGTGCATTCTGGGGGTCAGACTCAGTTTCTCCATTTGATGGTAGACTGAGTCACCTCTACAGTCCTATTATGGTTTTTCAATGCCATTGTCCTTTCTTTATCCTAAATTTCCTTGCAGTCATCTATGCAAAGTTTATTCTATAACAGACCCAGCGGTGGGGACTCAGGCTCCAGGAACTCAAATGGCCCCCACAAAACTCAACTCAATCTAACTGAGAAGGCAGACGTTGTCCATCAGAAAGTCAGGCATCATAAGTTTTCTGTAGTATTGATGTGTTAAGTCTGAGACTGACTGGCATTGGTCTGTCCATGTGATAAACTAACATCAACAAAGAATAGGTTGCTTTTTTCCCCCAAAAGAGACATAAGCCTTAGCGAAGAATCAACATGAGTCTCCTTGTGCCCGTTATTAAGGAAGCCACTTGGTAGAAGGCAAATAAGCAGGGCTGTGGCTCTCTGGCCTTCTCACCTATAAATTCTGAATTATAATCCTAGGGTAAATAGAAAAAAAACCCTTGATTTGTGTGTGTGGGGGGTGTGCATCTGTGTTTTAACAAAGCCCTTCATGTTCATTAAAGACAAAATTAGTACAAAAGCTAACGAAACTGTATGCCCCTCATCACTCTGCAGCTATAAATGGCTCTGTCATCTGGGACAGGCCATCCCTGGTAGGAGTCTATAATGACACCTGTGACTGTTTTAAAAGCATTGACTGGGGCTGGGGCCAGGCCATCTCCCACGAGCTGCTGAGGAGGAGACGCTTCCTTAAGGACGACGCCCTCATCATCTTCGTAGACTTTGAAGGTACTTTGTTAAACTCCTTAGGTCAACAGTTCTAGGCTCTGTGTGGCTGACTGATTCCCCTTGGTTTTAAAGCAAGTCAGGGAGGTGGGAATTCTTTTTGTTGTTGTTGTTGGATAAGGTTTGTTTGTTTGTTTAAAAAAAGGCTGTGCTATAACAGCCATATTTTACTTGTTTGGTCAAAGATTCATATTTTTGTATACTGTTTGATTGACACATAAAGATTATACATAGTCATGCAGAGTACACCACGTGATACAGTGACACATCTGTCTGTTACATGACTAACAACCCAGGGCAAGTATATCTAGCTTTCAAACACCTGTCATTTCTTTGTATTGAAAACTGTAATATTTAACTGTACTTGAAAGAAACTGAAATTTCGTTTTTCTAAAGTGTTGTCTTTGTGTTAGTTTATCAGTGCACTGACTCCAGGTTAGCCTCAATCTATGCTTCCTTTGGGAAACTCAGTCAGCAAATGTGAGGCGGAATAATTTTACAATAAAACAGCTGAATAACTCATTTTTCTATGTAACATCTGGCTTTGTGGAAGATAGAGGAGGCTCAGGGAACTTCCAGAGTGGGTGTCCATCACAGTCAGTTATTAATCTTGAATCCTCTCTCTGCCGTGGCCTGTTTCCTGAAGATCTCACCCACCTGAGTCAGACTGAAGTTCCAGTTCCAACTGAAAGTGTGGTCTCCCGAGGCCTCCTTCTCCAAGGTCAGGAGCCTCCTCCTGTCTTGAGAGAAAGTTCTGGAAGAGCCATGTTGGAGAAAGCCCTGCCAAGCAGCATGGACCAGGGACAACCCAGCCGACAGAAGCGTTCAGTGAAGAACACTGGCCCCATGGAGGATCACAACTGGCCGCAGTACTTCAGAGACCCCTGTGACCCAAACCCGTGCCAGAATGAAGGCATCTGTGTGAACGTGAAAGGCATGGCCAGCTGCAGGTAGGCTCCAAGGACAAGGGTGGCAGGAGGAGGAGGAGGTAGCATATCTGAGTCAAATTTGCTGTTCAAAAACTCACAATGGCGGGGCTGAGATGTGTCAGTTGGTAGTGTTTGCTACGCAACCTGAGGACTTGAGTTTGGGTCTCTAGCACCCCACAAAACCAGAGCATAATGGCTCTGTTATGTCCGCTGGGACAAGTAAGGCTAACAGGGGTACCTACTAGGATGTGGCCTCTAAGGACCTCAGTGCTGGAAAGGTGCAGACAGGAGAATATATGGAGCTCACTGGCCTGACATCCTAGCTAAATCAGCCAGCTTCCAGTTCAGTGAGAGACCCTGTCTCAAAAAAGAAGGCAAAGAGAGACTGAAGAAGATAATCATCGTCTTTCTCTTGCAACATGCACATGAGCACACCACATACGTGTGTTCACAGATAGACAGACAGACAGACACACACACACACACCACATAAAAGAACATGGCAGTAACTACATTATACAAGATACTGCTTGCCTTGACTATGGCACGAGGGCTCACAAATGACTTAAGGCTTTAGCCTAAAGGCTTTCTGCTCTGTGACCTCTACAGAGAATCAAGATCAAACTGAAATCTTCATGGATAGCAGATGTTTTATTAGTTACCTATCAGTAGTAGCAATAATAGATTTTAGAATCCATCAGTTCTGTTCTGTTATTATGTTTCCAGGAAGTGTAAAGGGAGCATGTGATTGTCATCATATTTCTGCCTGTGGTTATCATGTGTCCTCCTTAGCAACGTATGACACGCTCAGCGTTATCTTTTCTGCCCCTGAGACGTGGTTCTTCTTACCTTCATCTAGTATATCAGGGAGATGAATGTACAAAGGATAATTTGTCCCAAATTATCCAAATAATCAGTGCTGGAGCTGGGCCTTGCCTGTCTGTGCAATCTGCGTGTAAGAGGGTTATTTTTCTAATATTTGCATAAAAACATAAAGAATATGTCATAAATGGATGTGTGGAGCGAGAGAACCATCACCTGCAGCTGGCAGCATGGAAGCAGATGTAGGGGCCACGCTGCATGCTATCCCCAACAGGCACGCTTCCGCTTTGGTTCTTTTCTTTCAAGCTTTGACTTGGAAATGATCTCAGGCTTATAGATACACTGCGCAAATACTACAGATTTCCCTGTGTCCTTACGATGGCTCCCCGTCATGTTTACAACCAGCAAAGGCCAGACACAACACCAACACAACTCTATGTACCAGACAGGAGACTTCATTCAGCTTTCAACAGCTGAATGTCCCCTTTCTGTTCCCAAACCCCACAATGCATTTAGTTCCGTGTCTCCCTAGTCCCTGTCAACTTGTAACAATCCTTTCTTTCATCACTTTGACATCTTTGAAGAGTGGCACCATTATCATGTAACATTTTCCTTAATTGTATTGACTCTAGATTTTTTTGTTGATTAGATTGAACTTATGCTTTAAATACCAGAGGCCAGTAGTACATTGCTCTTATTATGATCAGTGCTCCTGGGGACACATCAACAAATGTTCACTCTCCCCAGATAGGGCACCACCAGCAGATCAAAGACGACACAGGCTTGTACCTCTGCCTGAGGTCCTCAGATGCCACATCCCAGCAGGTCCCCCTGCTAGCCTCACTTGTCCCAGAAGAGAGGCCAGGATTGCCACGTGTACTCCAAAGTATTCTTTTCCACAGTCCTGAAGCTGGCCCTTTGTGGGATAAGCTTGCTAAAAGTCACTCAAACTGGTGCCATTAGGTCAGAATAAAGATGTGTCTGATTGCTGATATTAATTTGTAAGAGGCAAATTCTCAAGCTAGAGATGAATTCTTTAAAGATTTAAAAAAGGGGGGCAGATGTGGTGGTTTATTTTTGTCATCCTGGCACTTGAGAGGCTGGTGCAAGAGGATCATGGGTTTGAAGCCAGCAGAAGCTGCATGGTGATTTCCAGGCTAGTCTGAGGTGTCACAGACCTGTCTCAACACTCACCCAAGAACTAAGAAAATAAAACAGCTCCAGTGCTAACAAAAGGACCCCTAACTCATGAGCACCCCAACCGCATGAGCACCTCAACCTGCAGCTGAGCTTCTTGGAACAAAGGCGGAGTGGTCATTGTGGAAGCTGGGGAGCCCTACCCCCAATGATTGCTATGTTAACATTTTCAAAAGAAAACAGTCCCCAAGTTTAGCTATTAGGCCCTACTTTGTGTCAACAACCTTAACTGGCATAGGATCTGTTTTTCGGCTTCAGGTAGTAAACACCAACCATGTGACTAGGAGTTATTTATCCTTCCTTGCTAACGACAATGAGAAGGGCAGGATTATAACCCCTGCTGTAAAAAGCCACAGTGTAGCTAAATGAATTGATACCTATAAAGCCCGTGGATGGGCTGGCAGTGGCTATTTGGTGCTGTTATTGCTGTTACTGGTGGATCATGTTACTAGAACGCACCTGCGATCCAGGTAGTTTCCACTCTCTGTGTCCTGTTCCACAGGTGCATCTCTGGACATGCCTTTTTCTACACGGGCGAGCGCTGCCAGGCCATGCAAGTACATGGCAGCGTGCTGGGCCTGGTCATTGGTGGCATCACTGGCTTGATCTTTGTGACCTTTTTCACCTTTACCAACATGTACCAAAAGCTGATACAGTGAGCATATCCCTGTTGCTGACGTCCACCAGAACGCAGAGGTGTCTCCTCCACCCAGACTTTCTTCCTGTGGTCAGTGTACTTTGGGATCTTTTTTGTGTCAAGCATCTGTGAAAGGGGTCCCAACACCAGAGCCGCCGGCCTCGCGTGCGGCTCTTACTCTTTCGTCTCTGCGCAGCTCTGTTAGCCTTCTATGAATTCCTGGTAAATCCTTACATCCTGAGACAGCAGCCATCACATTTTGTTATAAATCTTTTGCTGACTTGACTCTCTCCCCTTCTACTACAAGCTCTAGTCAGGCAGGGGCATGTTGTCATAGGGCTAGCACGCTGGCCCCGGTGTTATACTTGTGAATGCTCAGTGAGTATGAAACGAACAAACCAACAAGTGAGTGAGTAGCTGTGGCACTGTAGTCGTTTGTTTCTAGTTCTAGTTCAGATCATAAAGAGATATATTTAGATTTAAATACAGCATAGATCATAAGTAGATTAAATAGATCATAAATCTAAATGCAGGTGCTTTAAAGCAAATAGTTTTCACCACATAAAGTAGTCTTATTGCTCCTTTTGTATCCTGTGAAATGCCTTCAAAGATTCCTCTGGGCAGCCGGGTTTCCATGACCTGTACTTTCTTCTGCTCTGGTTTTTTTAAAAGGCTTAATAAATCCTATAAAGATGGAGCATGTGTACCCTATGTCTCCATTTTGTGTGTGTATGTGTGCGTATGCGTGTGTAGATGCCCTAAACCTCTTTTTTTTTCAGATTCTAAAATTACAGTTTATTTTTCATTGGATTTGTTTCTGAGCTTGTAGGATGTTTGCCTAGCAAGCATGAAGCCCAGGGTTGCTCCCCAGTTGTGCACAACTTGGTAGACCTTTATCTGTAATCCCTCATTCAGGAAGAGGAGGCAGGATGATCAAGGTCATCCTCAAGTACGAGTTCCAACCAGGGCTACGTGAGACCCTATGTAATGGTGATAATGATGAACGGTGTATCTTCTATGGTGTTCGTGCATAACTGTGCTGTTATTATTGTATTATGTTAACAGACCAAAGGCGTCAGGTACTGCTGTAAAGACAAGTTTTTAGCTCCTTGACTTCTGCAGCCTCGAGCTGGTAAGATGAAGTGCAATGGGAAAGTTCCAAGAGGGACCTAATGAAAAGGAAAGCTTCAGTTCCCCTCCCCAGCCAGCAAAGAGTTGGCTCTTGATGACAGAAGAGTCCCAGCAGCCTGAGTGGCCCAGGATTAGGTGACCAGACTTCATAGGCATGTCATTGCATCTCCATGGAGTTAGCATGCAGTAGAAACACATGTGAGGGGAAAGGAAGGGTCCCTTGCAAAGGTAGGAGACTAGCTTGCATTGAGCCACTAAAAGGACCTCCAAGGACAGGCACTCTCTGGCTGGAGATACAGAAGCCTGCCTGGGAGCATGCCCAGCAGTAACAGTTGACACCCGTGGCATAGCCCTTCCCCAGAGTTTCTGTTTGGTAGGTCTTCAGCAGCCTGATGATTTGTATTTCTAACAGGCCGCCAGGTGATGCTGATGCTGCTGGCCTCCTCCACACACCTTAAGAAATACTTTCAGGCAGTGGTGGTGCACACCTTTAATTCCGGCAGAGACACAGGTTATTCTGTGAGTTCAAGGCCAGCCTGGTGTCCAGAGCAAGTTCCAGGACAGCCAGGCCTACCCAGAGAAACTCTGTTTCCAAGCAAACAAAAAAACAAAACAAGAACAAAAGAGATACTGTTGGTCTAGTGACTAGGAGGTGGTCAGCAAGCCAGGCTTCCTGGATGTAAGCTTGGACCAACCAGCCAGCCAGCTGTGTGTTTATTATAAGAAATCACCCAAGCTGTTCTTGGGTTTAATTAGTCACCAGTTCCGTTCTGCTACTCAACCTCACCATCTCAAGGATGTGTAATCATCAGAAAAACCCATCGGTGGTTCAGAACCAGTGCTCTGGTGGATCAGCCAATGGAATCCTCTTCTGAGTGAGGGAGACAACTGCCAAATAGGGTCTAGTTAAGTTGGCTACTCCGCTCTGGCAATTCAGTGCAGAGGGCATGTCCGGTATTCTTTATGCATGTGATGACCCCCACACTGAGTTATTTGTTTTAACTTATTTTCTTTCCCTCTCCCTCATCACCTCTTTTTCTTTCTTTCTTCAAATAAGAGCTTGCTATGTAGCCCAGGATAGCCTCAAACTCATGGTGATCCCCACATCAGCTTCTCAAGTGCTTGGATTACGGGTGTCAATCACCATGCTTGCCTTCACATTTCTCAAACTGTCGCTGTTGTTTGAAGATTTAAACATACTTCATGTGCTTTAACCTATTGTGGTTACCTTTTGAAATTGATTGGGAATGTCATACATGCACATAGTATGTTTTGATCAGACCTACCCCTCAACTCCTTCCCTCAACTTCCCATCCTCGACAGAATCCACCTAATGCTGCCAGTACTTGCCTGTGTGTGGAACTGTCCACTGAAGTGTGGACAAGCCTATCAGAGACACAGCTCTGACAAAAACCGACTCCCTCCCCCATCAATTGCCAATAGCTCTTCAGTTAGATGTGGGACTTTGTGAGCCCCTCCTTCTCCACACTGGAATTTGCCTGGCTTTTTCAGACTGTTGAGAAAGATCTTCAGACAATAACTTACAAGTATCAGAGTGACTGTTTCTTCTAGGAACACCCCAGGTACCCTTGGACTTCAGTCATGGTGCATCCTGGCAGAACATTGCCTTTGGCCCATTTCTAAGCAAACTGTAGTCTAATCCCTTTGTGTATGAGCCCCTCCTCTCTGCTGGGTCACACTGTCCTCCCTGTGACTTGACAGAAGAATCTCAGGGACACCAAGTCCAGTGCCTACACTGGAGAAAACTGGGGGCAGGCTACAGAGAAGAGATGCAGTAGACAGGCCGCAGGTCACTTAAGGACAGAATCTACTCTCAATGGGTTTCAAAAAAAATTTAAGAAAACAGGCAATTGTGAAGATGCTATAAAAATCAAGCTGGTCTACATCTGATACTAACTAGAGATTTTTTTGCTTGTTTTTCTTCATTCCTGATACTGTTCTTTTTGTCTAACTAGTCATCTGTATTTCAACCTGTTCACAAATAGAGCTAAAACAGCTGTTCTTGTTATCTTCAATGTTTTCTGAATATGTTTCTCCAAAATCTTTAGGCAAGATAAATTTTCAAAAAAAAATACATAGTGTGGCTGGAGAGATGGAGCAGCAGTTAAGAGTGATTGTTGCAACCGCAGAAGACTGGAGTTAGGTTCCTAGCACCCGAGAAGTCCACAACTGTGCAACTCCAGCTCCAGGGGACCCCACAACAGCTCTCTTCCGGCCTCAGAGGATACCTAGACGCACTTACACATACTCACACACAGACACAAAAAATTAATTTTTTAAAAGATGTGTCATGTTTGTTCTATAGTGAGAACTATTTGTCTGACTGGAAAACACTGGTATTGTTGTGTGAGATTCAGTGAGTATGAAGCTGGTGGCTGACACGAATGCGCAAGACAATGACGGAAAAGATTTACCAGCAGAAGACAGCCCAACAGGGTACATGCCTGCATATGTGTGAGCATGAGTACTGATGTGAGAGATTTGACAGGGACGGGCGGCTATACACGAGTGTGTACATGCATACGTACACGCAAGCATGAGAGCACATGTATGTGTTTGTAGGAGATGGAGCTCAAAGTGAACCTGAAGTCTAGAGACAGTCACTGTCCTTCTCAGCTTTCCTCAGTGATGCCCGGGGTCAGTCCTGGATCCCAGAGTGGACTGAGACTCATTTGGGTCACAGTTTTCCTCAGGACCTAGACAAATTTAGGACAATTGGACCCACGTTTGTCTCACCAGCTCCTTGGAAAGTAGTAAACTAAAGCAGTGTTAAGATTTCTCTCCGCAAGAGAATTAAGAAAAGGAGAATCTACTCTGGTGTGGCAGTGCCTGAGAGGCTCCCAGAGCTTAGGAGAGAGAGACAACCTGACGGCCAGGGCTTCAGAATGAGTTTGAGTTTGAAGCCAGCATAAACTGTGTATGATCCAGTCTCAACAAACAACCAAACAAACAAACAAACCAACAGTAAATAAACAAAGCAGTCTAAAGAGTGAAGAGATCTTGGAAGCTGAGGCAGGTTTTCAGTCATATGCAAATGGCCACCAGCAGGTTTCTTAGGAAGAGAGACCCTGAACCCAAGCCATCCACTCAGGTCTTTCAGAGCCATTTCCATCCCCTCTTCCCTCACAGGAGGAGGGGTGACTGTCCCAGCTTGCCTGGCAGAACAGTATTGATGTTGCCTGTTAGCTCTCAGGGTCTTTTTTTAGAGTCCTGGCTCACACACTCTTGATTTCTTCCTTTATCCTAGGGGCTAATAACAGCCGACGGCCAGAGGGGACACTGCCCTGGGGACAGGGAGGAGGTGACAGGGCAGGAAAGAAAGAGAAAGTCTCTGAATTGTTGAGAATGACATGGAGCCAGGATGTGCATGTTGGGCAGTTTATTTATGAACTTTTTTGTGTGAAATAAAACTATTTCAACTCCTCTTTCAGTTTCTATTACTGACAGAAAAGATAATTCTACCAGGCACAATGGTATCTGTGGGGCCAGCATGCAGACGGAGGCTAAGCCAGTCACAATGCCCTGAACTGCATCTGCATTAGCCTCTGAGATTTCTCTCCCAAGTTTAGCTTGGAATGAAATAAACACAGAATGGCCGAGTCACCAAAGGAAAAGTGCCCAGAAAGGTGCCCAAGCCCTGGAACTAACTGCATTTGAACCTATCATCTCCAGGGATGGGCACTCATGAGAGAGAGAGAGAGAGAGAGAGAGAGAGAGAGAGAGAGAGAATTTGCTTAAACTAATTTTGTTTGTGGGTCTTTTGTTACTTGCCAGTGAAAACATTGATTCACTGATGTGGCATAGCTGGGTCATCAGTAAAGACAGAAAGTAATGGAATCCATGTGTCAAGTCTCCGAAGCTGGCCTGAACTCAGGAGGGGACGTTTACCAGACTCTCAGCTTGTTCACTGAATTTGTCTCCCATTCTGGCTTGAACTCACAGGCTAGATTGAAACTCAAACCTTAGTAAAGTTTTGATTTAAGATATCGTGGACTTGCAGTAGAAAGGGGTTCACGAGCCCCCTTAGGGGAGGGCATGGCAGTTTTCTTTGTAGGTCAACCACACTTCAGGGGATAAGCACACACCCACAAGTATATGGGCATACACACTGGAGGCATGGTGCTAGCAAAAGCAAACAACAGAAACTAAGAAGACACAAAGTTGTGGGAGGTAGAGGTGGATCTGGGAGGAGTTATAGGAGAAGTTGGGCGCGCGACAAAATCTCCCTCAAATATCATCAAAGTACATTGTATGACATTCTCAATAAAGATATTTTTAAAAGAAAAGAGCTATGTATCTTTGAAATTCTTTTAGTTCTTTCTTGTGTGTGATGTCTGCCTGTGTATGCACATGTGTGTATGTGGAAGCTGAAGGTCCATGTTTGGTGTCTTCTTCATTCCACCTCCATCTCTCAGGTGCTCATGCTGGCTTGAGAAGCACCTTCCTGCCTGAGCCATCTTCCCAGCCCCTGGGATTCTCAAAGACTCCTAATCATAAATTAAATATGGAAGTGGAGAGGCTGTATATTCATTTCTCTGAATGGAGATTCTATCTAAATCTCAGAATGTCCCCAGGGAATTACTCAAAGTGACAATGGCTGACTTTATTCAGTCATGTCTAGGTTCTAGGTTCTAATCTCCTAGCTCCATAAGGATCCCTCAGCAATTAGAGATTGCACCTGCATAATCTCCTTTTACTTTGTGGAAACTGAGTCATGAGGGTTCCTTTTCCCAAGCCACCAGCGTAAGTGGGCCATGCAAGGTGCCTGTCACAGACTGACTTCCCTGCAGCGTTCTGACAGGCACTCAAGCACCTGCATCAGCCATGCCCCCCCCCNGTCTACTCCTGCAAGTGAAGCCAGAATCCCATGATCCAGACACTCACCGCTTCAGTCTTCATGTTCCAGGGAAAAGCATGGGGTTGCCCAGTCTGTTAGAGCAGTGTCTCAGTCCTCCATACTCTGTGTTTTAGTGCTGCCTCCAAAGTTCACGCTTCATTTCTGGGAAATCACATTTTCCTCCTCTGTGGCAGTCAACAACCTGAGAATGCTGGATAGATCTGTGCTGAGAACAAAACCATCTTCAGCATCAGAGCCACACAGTGGTACTTGAATGACAGCTAGGAGGTAAAATGGCAACAGGAGACCAAGATGCTGTGTCTGGGGCATCCACTTGGTGGCTAATCCAAGGACTACCATTTGAAGCACAACTCTTTGTCATTCTCTCAGACTGACAAAGGAAGCTGAATTTGCCCTGAAACATTGGTCACCTGTCCCTGCCTGAAAATAATGAAGTAAGATTAAGCTTGAGTTAGATTTAACTTGGGGCTGCAGAGATGACTCAGCAGTTAAGACCACTGGAAAGGATTGATTGCTACCAGCCACATGTAACACACTAACAACCACCTATAGCTCCAGTTCCAGAGGATCCATGCCCTTTTCTCACCTCCACGGACACCAGGCATCATACATGTGGTACACAGACATACATGTAGGCAACACATATGTACACACATACAAATTTTAAAAATAATTAAAAATAAGACTTAATCCTCTACATTTCCTATCTTCCACATTTCTCTCTCTCTCTCTCTCTCTCTCTCTCTCTCTCTCTCTCTCTCTC
>LOJH01026957.1:6551-18218 GCA_001685095.1 Ellobius talpinus
AGAGTTAAAGCAACCAGGAACGTAAGAAAAGGAGAAGTGATGAGACCCCAAAGGCTGAACACATAGGTTCACTGAACTTGACACACCGGCAGAGACCAGTGCCTGTTCCCTTCCCTGAGCACGGGATTCCATCAGGGAAAGACCCTGAAGGATGCTGCCTGCCCTCAAGGCTTGTCCTCTCCAGGATTCATTTCCCAGGCTTTAGACGGAATTCCAAGGTGTAAGAAAAACCCTCTGGGCTGTGGCCTGGAGGAGTGGCCCACCTGCAGAAGACAAGGTGGTATCCTCAGTGGAGATCCTCCACTGTGGAATAATCCTTCTGCACACTGTGTAAATTCTGCTGTGATTGGTCTAATAAAGAAGCTGACCGGCCAGTAGCTGGATAAGATAAGGTTAGGTGGGAAAGCCAGACTAAGGACCCTGGGAAGAGAAAGGGCGGAGTCAGAGGAGTTGCCAGCCAGAAACCAGGAGGAAACAGGAGATGCAAGATGAAAAGGGGGTAATGCCACGTGACAGAATGTAGATTAATATAAATGGACTAATTTAAGTTGTAAGAGTTAGTTAGTGTAAGCCTGAGCTATAAGCCAAGCGTTTATAATTAATATTGAGTCTTCATGTCAGTTATTTGGGAACTGGCAAGTGGGAAAGAAAAGTCCGCCTACAACCCTCGCTGTCTGTACAGGGACTACTCAGGATGGCCAGCTGCCGGGACCCTGGATGCCAAACTCAATAGGAAAACTGCTTTGTGAGTTTGGTTTTTGTTTGGAACAGGATCTCACTATGTAGTTTTTCTGCCCTGGAATTGTTATATAGACCAGAAAGAAATTTTTTGATTTTGGTTTGTTTGTTTGTTTGGTTGGTTTAGGTTTTTTGAGACAGGGTTTCTCTGTGTAATGGCCCTGGCTGTTCTGGACCTCTCTTTGTAGACCATGCAGGCCTCGAACTCACAGAGATCTGCCTGCCTCTGCCTCCTCAGTGCTGGGATTACAGGCGTGCTCCATCACATGTGCTGTGGTGTTTTAAGCAAACAAAGGCTTTATAGATCAGTTTTCCTTTTGTGGAATATGAGCATCTGGGAAGCAGAGTCTAAGAGCTTCGGCCTATGGACCTATGTGTGGAGATGCAGTGTTGCCACCAGACAGAGCTGGGATGGGGGCTGGGCAGGTTTCTGTCTCTGTGATAAAGAGCATGACCAAAAGCTACTTGGAGAGGAAGGGGTTTATTTCATCTTAGGGTCCTCTAAAGATGCTATCATCCCCCAGACAACAGGAAGTAATTTCAGGAACATGATACCCCCATTGCCAAGAGGTGGGGTGAGTGGTTTTTGGTGATTTGTGGATTATGGATGTTTATCATTGTTTAGGAGGGTTGGTTGCAAGTTGCTAATGGTCATATTCAGGGAGGAAACTAAGCAAAGGAGATTAGATTCAGGGATCTCGTTCTGAAAAGAAAAAGGAGGATATAGAAATGACAGGATAAAAGGGTAGATTACTGAATCTACTTTTAAACTGAAAAGCAACTACGAGTCTCAGATATTTTACATTTGTATGGATTTTTGTATATTGATACAAATTTAGGTTATTTTTGTTATACTGTATGTATGCTTCTACTCTTGTTTAAGGTATTAAAGCTATGCAGCTCATTAAAAAATGTAATGTAAAGTTTTAGTCCTTGAAAGTTATTTAGGATAATAAAGAAAGGTAGGTTAGTAGTTAGTCATCTATAACAATAAAACTTATAGTCATATAAGGTATGTTTTCAAGGTCAAACAGATATATATTTTAAATAGATAGATGGTCTTCAAACACTTCCAAGACCATTGAATTAAAATGTTTTGATGGGAATTAAAATGTTTTAATAACATAAGGCTTTTCATGACAGTGAGACACATCTGCTCCTAGCAGCATCAATTTACTTCAAAAAAGGATGACAGGCCTCAAAGATCTTCCATATGAAGTTTGCTTTTATTGTGGCAAAATTAGACACTGGGCAAAGAAATTTCACTTTCCTCAACTCCTGACAGTATACTGTATAACTGGATGTTTCTCTCCTGCCCACCAGTTCCCGAATAACCATACTGAGACTTAATAGTAATTACAAACTGTTTGGCCTGTTAGCTAAGGCTTATTATTAACTAGCTCTTGCAACTTAAATTAACCCATTTCTATTAGTTTATATTTCACCACGAGGCTCGTGGCTTGTTACCTCACATCTTGCTTCTTCAGCAGCTGCTGGTGTCTCCCTGACCCTGACTTCTTTCTCCCTGTATGTCTGTTTGGATTTCCCACTTATCCATATTCTGCCTTGCTATTGACCAAATCAGCTTTTTATTAACCAATGTTAATAAAACTTATTCACAGCATACAGAAGGACATCCCACATAAATACTGTCCAAACTGGACAAGGAGGACACAAAGGAAAGTGACTGCCAAGGTTTTCCAAGACAAGGTATGACAGTCCTTCAAAATTCCTGCTTTACAGAAAGTCTGACAGATATTCTAGGCCTGCAGGCCAAAGATGGATGCCCCAATGTTGCATAGGAACTTTGGGTGACTTTCAAAGTATCCAGCCGTCTTTTTCATTAATATAGTTTTGGAATTTATTTGCTCTACCCATCCTGTTTACTCAAGTAATAGTATATCCTTCTCAGATCGCTGATGGAGTTACTTTTCTCTTTCTAGGGATTAAACCCTCTCACACAAGACAAGCCGTTTGCCACCCAGCGGTTTCCCAGCCCTGTGTCTTTAGCATTTTGAGGAACCTTCATACTGTTTTCCATTATGGTCATACTAATTTGCATTCTCACCAAGAACGTAGGAGCATTTCCTTTTTCTTCTTTCTCTCAAGCATTTTGTTTTGTTTTGCTAGCTTTTATTTTTTGAGGGACAAGGTCTTACTTTATGTAGCGCCTGCACTACGTGATGGTTCGCGAACCGGGAATGGGGCTGGAGAGTTAAACACGTACACACACAGACAGAGACACGGGGACACGGGTCATCCTTGATACAAGAATGCCAACTTTATTGTGCTCCAGGGAAGCTTCTATAGGGATCCTTAACTGATAGCCACGCCCCAGCTCTTGGGATTTTCAGCTGTAAAACCCACCAGGAACTACTCCCCTGCCATCAGGAACTCATATGGGTCTCTTGGAGTCTTTTAAGTTTTTCTATAGACATCATATCATTTGCATGCAAAATATGCTTCTTCCGTTCCCTTTTGAATGCCCTTTTTTTCTTTCAGTTGCCTAACTGGTCTGGCTAGAGCATCCAGTACTATATTGAGTTAAAGTGGTGGAAGCAGAGAGCTTTTGATGCCCGATCTCGGAGCTTTCCCCTCCTCCTTCCCCCATTTTGTATGCTACCTGTGGGTTTGAACTGTGTCAAAGTTCATCCCTTCTTTGCTCAATCAGCTTTTATCAAAGTAGTGTCTTTTGAAGTGACCATAAGATGTTACGGGATAATCTTTTTGTATACTGTGCGGGTGTGTCATTTTACCTCATCTGCCCAACGCGCCTTCTGATTGGTTTAAGAAAGAGCCAGTCAGTAGTTATGCAGGGGAGGATAGGGGGGAGTTCGGGGCAGAGATAGGAACTCTGGGGAGAATCTGAGAGGCGAGGGATTCACCTGCTAGATAGACTCTGAGGAAGTTGGATGCTTGGAACTCATTAGAGGTAACAAGCCATATGGCAGAATGTAGGTTAATATAAGTGGATTAATTTGTTTTAAGAGCTAGTTGGGAAGAAGCCTAAACTAGGGCCAAGCTTTCATAATTAAAAGTAAAACATCAACAAAAGCCGTCTGACTTCTTTTGCATCTAGCTGGCAAATTCCCCACCTCTCAGATTCTTCCCCGAGTTTCTGTCTCTGCCTGGAAGGCCCACCTATCCCTTCCTGCATTGCTATTGGCCATTCATCTCTTTATTAAACCAATCGGAAGGTGCCTTAGACAGATGAGGTAGAACAGATATATCTTCACAGCCAGAGAGGCCAGGAGCCCCACCTCAGGAGACTCAGAGTCAAGGGCCATTTTTTTCTGGGCAGGAGAACTCTTTGGCTGCACTGCTCCAAGGGAGACTGGAGAGAGAAATCATCCTGGGTCCCAACGTCTGCTCTTTTTACTGTGTCTCTATGCCTGCTTCCTCTGAGACAGGATACTCCTCTAATGCCTGTAGTCTGCCTTTGTTTTTTTGTACCCCATCAAGCCTGGACACTCCTGCTCCTGTTTCTATTCTACAGTTATAAAGACATGGACAAACAAAGGTAACATCGGATGCCACTATTTTCTGAGTTCCGTTAGGTGTCTTTTTCGTTTTGTTTGAGACAGGGTTTCTCTGTGTAGTCCTGGATGTCCTGGCACTCACTCTGTAGACCAAGCTGGCCTCAAACTCACAGAGATCTGCCTGCCTCTGCCTCCCAAGTGCTGCAATTAAAGTCATTGCCTCTGCCTCCTGAGTCCTGGGATTAAAGGTGTGAGCCACCACTATCTGGCAGGTGTCTTGTTTTAATGATTTTCTCTTTATTGGACTCTAGCTTACAAGTTCTTGTAAGTTTAAAAGGGCCAAACAGGAAACATGTATCAGAGGTTTGACCCACAAAGGAGCCAAGACTTCCCACCTTACAGAATCATCGTCTTTTCCTGCAACTTGATGTCTTCCTAAGAGAGAGAATAATTACTAAGCTTTTCAGGTTGTCTCCCCCTCTGAAGACACTCGGATGGTTACGATGTGTCAACCACCAGGCTCAAGCTTACAGAGGAACAGATGCCCTTTTGGGTAAGGGTCATGTTGGGAAATTGTCACATGATATCTTAGCTCATGAGAAACTGGCTCTGGAATTGGGATTTGACTTTCCCATTTTAGATCCAAGCATGTTTGTCTCAAAGTTTCCTTCAAAGTCCCTGACCTAAGTTAGACTGGCCCCTGATCCTGTGACAGGGAGAAGAACAGAGCAGCCCAGGAAAAAGACCTGGTGCCCGTGAGAGCAGCTAAGTGGCAGACTGTTTCCAATAGTGGCTACGATTGCTTATCATGCTATAAAGATGCCCATCATAAAACTGGCTAAAGGGAGGCTCACACATGGAAAGATAAAAGGACACACAGCCTAAAATCTCTTAATAACTCCAGGATCATAATTTTTTAATTGAAAAAAGTTTTTGCCTGGCAGTGGAGGCACACGCCTTTCTTTAATCCCAGCACTCAGGAGGCAGAGGCAGTAGGCTCTCTGGGAGTTTGAGGTCAGCCTGATCTACAGAGCTCTGTCTTGAAAAATCAAAAAAACCTTTTTATTATGGGATGGAGCCTAATTGGAAGTCAGTCTTGGTAAACAAACCTTAACAGAGACTTTCTCAGCAACCCTAAACTTCAGGTATTGTACAAAGTTTTCATTCTTGCAGTTTCTAGCAAAGCTGGTCAGTGAGCTGCTTATCTCCTTCTTATCGGAGGCCGCGCTCCAGTTAAATTCTACTTTGTGTAACTTAATGTTTCCTATGCAAGTTTATTAGTAAATACTCTATAGCATCAATTTCATAACGTCGGTTTCTCCTGCATTGTGTGCAAGTGTGTGCGTGTCCATGTGCAGACCTGGTGTTGACAGTCTGTATCTCCCTCAACCACACCTCACCTTTCTATGGGGTACGTGGGCAAGGCCATTTTGGAAAAGGTGACATTTGAGTGAAGACTTGTGTCTTAATTAGTATCTCTGTGTCTTAAGTAGGATCACTATGACCAAGACCAATCTTTATCTTTTTATAAGAGTTATTTATTTATTATGTACACTGTGTTCTGCCTGCATGTATGCCTGCGTGCCAGAAGAGGGCACCAGATCTCATTAAAGATGGTTGTGCTGGGAATTGAACTGAGGACCTCTGGAAGAGCAGCCAGTGCTCTTAACCGCTGAGCTATCTCCCCAGTCTGACCATGACCACTTTCATAAAGGAAGCCTGGCTTTCAGAGTCAGAGGTTGAGTCTGTTGTTGTCGTCATGGTGGGAAGCATGGCAGCAAGCAGGCAGACATGGTGCTGGAGAGGTAACTGTGACTTCTACACGCTGGATCCAAAGGCAGCAGGAAGAGTAAGACACTGGGTCCAACTTGAGCTTCTATGACCTTAGAGCTGCCCCCAGGGACACTTCCTCCAAGAAGACCACACCTATTCCAACAAGGCCACACCTCCTAATAATGCCACTCCCTGAGTCTGTGGGGGCCACTTTCATTCAAACCACCACAATGAGAAAGGGGCTGTCCAGTCATCTGAGCGAAGGACCTTCTGAGCAGGCCACGCAGGCAATGTGAAGGCCTTGAGGCTTTTGTAGTTCTGCGGGAACAAAGTGGAGGTCTGTGGTACTTAATGTGTATTGTCCACTTGCCTGGATCTGGAGTTACCTAGGAAACCTCTGGGCAAACACGGGTACACACACACGCACACACACACGCACACACGCGCGCGCGCACACACACACACTCTCTCTCACACACATACATACAACACACGCACACACACACACACTCTCACACACACATACATACAACACACACACACTCTCTCACACACACAACACACACACACGCACACACGCATGCACGCACACACACGCACACACACACACACACACACACGCACACAGTTATCTAGGTTAGGCAAGCTTCTGACCTTTGTCTGTGAAGGGTTAGTGAGGATTAGTTGCCTAATCAGGGCAAGTGAGGTTATGTTAATCCCACTGGGTGAGAATAAAGACTACAAATACAATTTTTGAGCCAAAATTAAAGCAAGCTTTATTAAGCACTGGCCAGGATGAGGGACACTGGCCAGGTATGCACCTAGGATTTCCAGAGAAAGTCAGGTTCTTTTAAAGGCAAAACCCACAAGGCTATGTACTCGCTGCCTTTCTTCAGCTGGGGCAAGCATACTCCTGGCATACTTCCTGCCTGTGTCTGATCGTGCACATTCGGGGCGACCAACCTTTGTTTACATAAGTGAAAACTGTGGCTTGTTATCTTCGTGAGTCACAGCCCCAGCATTCCAGGAGGTCATCTGTTCCTTGGGCAGGTGGGGCTTACAGATTAGAGACATTTTTATGTTATAGATCTCTTAAGCACAGCAGTTTAAACTTAAGACATAGCTTTGGTCCTCGCAGTTCGAGGACGCAACCCTAAGGGAGGGGTGCACCATTCTCTGGGTGAGCTAAGCGCCAGCAACCATCAGTCCCTGCTTCCTGATGGTAGATATAGAATGACCTGCGGCTGCCAGGACTACCCTGCCACAAAGGACTGCGCTCTTGACCCGTGAGCCAAATTAACCCGCTCCATCATGTTGCTTTTGTTAGGCTTTTAAAACAACAACAACAACAATCAATGTAACTAATACTAAATCTGGAGGCAAAAGCAGGAGCCAGGACAGTAGACATTGGGATGAATCCCATTGGGATTCTGCTCCTACCCTGAGCTGGGTGGGAGCTGTGTCACGGCTTAGAGAGAGGTGGCGCTAGGTGTTTTGGTCAGGTGACTGGCTGCTATGCAGAATGGCTTGAGGGAAGAAGATGTCAAACACAGAAGAGGCCAGATTGGAACTGGCCATATGGGTCCACATGATGGAAGACAAGAAACTGGGGTCAACAGAATAAGGGGTCTGCTTATAATCTTTGCATTTTAAAATCCATGTTATTTGCTGGGTGGTGGTGGTGCATGCCTTTAATCCCCAGCATTGGGGAGTCAGAGGCAGGCAAATTTCTGTGAGTTCAAGGCCAGCCTGGTCTATAAAGCAAGTTCCAGGCCAGCCAGGGCTACACAGAGAAACCCTGTCTTGAAAAAAACCAAAACCAAGAAACACACAAACCCATGTTATTTTATTTTTAAAAATTCAGGCTTATGGGCTGGAGAGATGGCTCAGAGGTTAAGAGCTTTGACTGCTCTTCCAGAGGTCCTGAGTTCAATTTCCAGCAACCACATCGTGGCTCACAACCACTTATAACGAGATCTGATGCCCTTTTCTAGCATGCAGGCAAACGTGCTGTATGTATAACAAATAAATAAATCTTAAAAAAAATTCAGGCTTACAGACAAGTCTTAAGAATACTACAGCAGCTCCCTGGAGCCCCGTCATGGTTAGTTCCTACTGAAGGAGAATGAGGACACTGGAGACCCGAGGGAGAGAACAGTCAGAGGCACCTGGAAGGGCCCGGACTGAACAGGGCCATGAGACAGGGAGCAAAGAGAGGGGATCAAGGAAGGGCCAAGAATTAAGAGAGCATGTGGTCAAAATGGCTGGGTTAGATAGGGAAAAAAGAAGCTGGAGGAAGGAAATGAAAACTCAGGGGCTGGAGAGGTCTAGAGGAGGGTGGGGTGAGAAGGTGCAGGAGGGGGCCAGGGCTCTGTAACAGGCACCTGCTGCCGCCAGAGAGGTGGCCAGCATCTGCTTTGATGTGTTAATAGACTTCTCAGCCGTTTGTACTGTGTTTCTTTGGGACCTAACACCTACTTATAAATATTATGCCCCATTAGCTTCACTTTTAGCTCTGTGTTATTTTGGTATTATTTTTTTAGTAAAATAAATTTTTTTTGTGTGTGTCTGTGCTGTCAGTGTAGGTGCATGTGTCTGCTGTGGGTATGTGCAGACCAGAGGATGTCAAGTTGTCTTCCTCTGTCCTCCAGACAGGGTCTCTCACTGAATATATTGCTATTCTCCAGCTTGGTTAACTGGCCAGAAAACCCCACCCACCCTCCTGTCTCTCCCACCTCTAGCCCTGGGAAGGTGGGCAGGTATGTGCAGCCTTAGACAGCATTTTGTGTGGCTCCTGGGGAGATGAGCTCAGGTCTGCATGCCTGCCTAGGAAGTGTTTGTCCACCGAGCCATCTTCTCCAGACTCTGTTATTATTATTATTTATTTACAGGAACAATCTAAGAGGACATTTGCCAACACCACCGTTCACTCCTTTATACTTCAAATGCGTATTTCCTAAGGACAAAGACACTCCCTTTCATAACCTATTAACGTCCTGATCAAAATCAGGAATGCTAATACCAGTTCAATACTATTGTCTACTTTATAATCTATATTAAAATCTTGCTAATTATTCTGGTGATGTCCTCAACAGCTTATTTATTTGTCTGGTTATGTGGTGGTGATGGATTGAGCTAGGTAGGGCCTTGTGTGTGAGAGTAGGCACTCTCCCAAGATTCATCCTTGTCCCTCCTTGATAACATTTTCCCTTCATCTAAGATTCTAGATGACAGACAGTTGTCTCTGCTTTAAGATCTGGAAGAATGGAAGAATATTCCCCCACCCTCACTTTTGCCTTTCTGACGTGAAGAGCACAGGCTGGTTGTTGTATGAAATGTCCTTCGTGTAGTGTACCTGATGCTTTTCTCTTTTCCTGTGTGTGTGTGCATGCGCACGTGCGTGCGTGCGTGCGTGTGTGTGTGTGTGGCGCGCCACGTCCTCCAGCAGAAATGACGACCACAACAGGATTCTTCTTGGAACACACTTTATTTGGAGCAAAGTACTTGAAAAAGATGGCGAAGGACCCAGACCCCAGGCGCGCACTGCTTATAAGCAGTGGAGGACAAAGGCCATGATGTGTCTATGCCTGATTGGTCAAGGTCTCTCCTGAGCATATGGGTCGGCATATGATTTGTGGCTGGATCGTGCCAACGTGATGACGAATGACGCATGAGACACCCATCATGCCACTCGGGATGATGCATGAAGTGCCCAGGGGCTAGTTGCCATGTGGCGGCGGTAAGCGAGAACATGGTGGCGCTGCAGCGCCCTACATGTGTGTGTGTGTTGGATGGATGTGTACACATTTCCAGACAGCTAGAAGGACATCGGACATCTTGCTTTTTCATTCTCTGCCCTGTTCCCTTGAGACAAAGTCTCATACTGTAAAGGTTAGTGTTGTCTGTCAACTTGATAGGCTCTCAAGTCCCCTAGAAAACAGCCCCTGGACGCATCTGTAAGGGGTTATCTTGGTTAGGCTGCTGTGGAAAGACACACACCAGAAGCAGGTTGCTACAGTTCCGTGGCCTTGGGTCCTGGACTGCGGGAAAGGAGGAAGGAAGGTGGTCACTCAGGAACGTGCACGCGTCTCTGCTTTCTGGCTGTGGATGTGACGTGGGCAGTGGCCAAGACCCCACTACAGGTGACCGTGTTTCCAGCTGTAAGTGAAGAACAACCCTTTTCTTCCTTAAGATGGGTTTGGTTTGGTGTCACAATAGGAAAAGTAACTAGGACACTCACTCAGCCTGAGCTGCTTCAGCTGATGCCCCTTCTGTTCCCTCTGCCTCTCTCACTCGCTGAAGAGATGAGCTCTTGGCGTGAGGCTGGGCTCAAACTCCTGGGCTCAGCTGACAGTGCTGCCCCAGAGTGGCTGGGGCTATGGCCTGTGCCACTGTACCTGACACGCGTGTATGTGGAGGTCAGAAGCCAGCCTCAGGTGGCAGTCATGAGGTACCTCCAACCTTTCTGTTTGATATGTGGTCTCTCACTGGCCCAGAACTTGCCAAATAGGCTAGGCAGGTTGGCCAACAAGCCCAGAATACCCAAATTGTGTGGGATTATAAGCACACATCCTCATGGCTTGTTTGTTATTTGCTGTGTTTTGTTTTTATGCATGGATTCTGAAGATTGAACTCAGGTCCTGAGGCTTCCAAGGCAAGAGTCTTACAACTGAGCTGTCGGAACCCATGCCTGGCATCTGTTTTCTCTTTTTCTTTCTTTTAGACTCACTTTATTTTTGTTTGTCTTTTTTCTTCTTCTTTGAGACAGGGTCTCACTATGTAACCTTGACTGGCCTGGGTCCAGCTCACTCTGTAGACCAGGCTGGCCTTAAACTCCCAGAGATCTGCCTGCCTCAGCTTCCTGAGCACTGGGATTAAAGGCATGTGCATCACACCTGATCTCACTTTATTTTTGATTTGTGTCTGTGCACGAGAGTGCAGGTGCCCAAGGAGGCCAGGGGCCTCAGATCTCCTGGAGCTGGAGTTACAGTTAGTTGGTTGTCAGCCTCCTGACAGATGCTGGGCCACTCTGGTACTTTGTAGAGGCAGCACAGACTCTTAGCTGCGGAGGCGTCTTTCCAGTCCCACTCGCTATTTCCTAACGGTTAAGCTGGTGTGCCCTGGTTAAGCTGGTGTGCACTGGCACTGGTTAAACTGGTGTGCACTGATTAATCTGGTGTGCACCAGTTAAGCTGGTGTGCACTGGTTAAGCTGGTGTGTGTAGGGCCCGGGTCTGCCCCTGTGCCTGGGGTTCATCTTGAGGACAGTCTCTGGCCAGCCAGTGTTTACATTTGAACCTGTGCCCTGCCTAGTGATTAGCTGTAGGGCATTTTTTACTCACTCCATCTTTGGTGTTGTAATTTCCCACTTGCCTGGGCAGGAATCCTTGTGCTGCAGCAAGGTATATAAGGATTTCCCCAAGGTTGAATAAACGGCATTCAGCTGATCTCCTTTCAAATGACCCAGGTCTCTTTGTGTGTTCTTTCTATCTCCAGGCCCTTGCCCGGCTTGCATACTGCACAGTGGCGTGCGAACTGTACCGAGAGGGTAACACAGAATCGGGTGTTACAGGTTTTATGATTTTTTAAAAATGCTGCAAGATCCCCAGTGGCAGTAGGAAGCGGAAATGCTGTAGGTCCCTAATGGTGGTAGCAGGCCATGTGGCAGCAGACAGTGG
>LOJH01026958.1:4387-18217 GCA_001685095.1 Ellobius talpinus
TCTCTCTCTCTCTCTCTCTCTCTCTCTCTCTCTCTCTCTCTCTCTCGGCTCCAGTCCAAAGGGATATAAAGGCTAGGTATTGGGGTGCATGGCTTTGATTCCAGCACTCAGGAGACAGAGGCAGGCAGATCTCTGAGTTCAAGGTTAGCCTGGTCTGTGAAGAGAGATCCAGGACAGCCAGGTATACACAGTGAGACCCTGTCCAAAAAAAAGGGTATAAGGTGAGTATAATGACTCCCAGTACTCAGGAAAGTAGAAGCAGGAGGGTCAGGAGTTCAGGGAACAATCTAGGCTACATGAGGCCCAGGGGTGGAGACAGAGCTGGTGACAGAGTCGGCCTGGTCGTTCTGTAAGTGCTTCATCATCTAGGGGCCTAAAGTCTGTCCAAGCCTCCTACGCCTGTCACTTCTTACCTTGAATCGTTCTGTGGTGGAATTTAGCCTCTGAAGTTAACCTGCATCTTAGGATTCCTTGATGTTTGACTCACTTTCTTGTTCCCCACTCGGTGACTTTTAGTTCCCCTTCTCTGTGTGGCCACCAAACAGAGGAGGCAGGCCCACCTGTCTACACTGTCATCTTGATCAAATCTGCACCACCCTGTGACCATATAATTGTCAACCCGATAGAACCTAGAAGACAGGCCTCTGGGCGTGCCCTGGGGCATTTCCTTGATGGGGTTAACTGAGGTATAAAGACTGGGTGGCACCGTTCCCTGACTGGAATCTTGTTTAGAGAAAGGGGGCTGAGCAGCTGCAGGCATTCGGTCCTTTTTCCTGATTGTGGATGCAATGTGACCAACTGCTTCAAGCTACTTGCCCATCAGGGTGGACTGTATCCTTGAACTGTGAGCAGAAACAAACCCTTTCTCCCTTAAGTTGTATCTGTCAGGATAATCACTGGGTATCACAGTAATGGGAAGAGGAATTAAGACCTAGCCTTGACCAAGAGCCCCATAACCTTGACTCCTTATGTCTTTGAAGGCGACAAGCCACACAAGTGTGAGTTCTGCGACAAGTGCTTCAGCCGGAAGGACAACCTGACTATGCACATGCGCTGCCACACGAGCGTGAAGCCACACAAGTGCCACCTGTGCGACTACGCGGCCGTGGACAGCAGCAGCCTCAAGAAGCACCTGCGCATTCATTCGGACGAGCGGCCTTACAAGTGCCAGCTCTGCCCCTACGCCAGCCGCAACTCCAGCCAGCTCACCGTGCACCTGCGCTCACACACGGGTAAGTCCCTCCCCCAGGAGCCCCTGCTTTGCTTTCTCTACTTCTTCACCAGTGCTTCCTTAAGACAAAAGCGACTGAGATGAGCTGCCATAGAAGCACAGGAATTTGGAATCCGACCTGATGCAACTTGTTCAAGCATCTCTGCCAAAACACCAGTTTTCAGTAGAACAGTGTGATGGCTGTATTTTGTAACTACATAGAATACAGGTGGGGATGGCTACCCATCACAGCAGCCACGTGTCAAAGGATGCGTCTCAAAAATGACTGGCCAACTAGGTGTTTTTAGAGTTTTGGTTTGCTCTCTGCCTGGCAAGCTTCGTTTAGGAATGTGGCAGAGACAACTGAATGCATTTGCAAACCATACATGTCTTGTTCTGGAAGGTTCCCCCTCCCTTCTTGGTAGGTAGGACTCCACAAATCTAATGTTAACTAGATAAAACCAACCCATTATAGTGTGCACCCATACACACAAGTAGGTGGAGGGCTGAGGCATTAACAGTGAGATATGAGCATTTCAATAAACTCATAGAAGATGGCAAGACCATAAAAATGTGTTGGCATTTAAAACTGAGTTCAGCTGGGCAGTGGGGGTGAACACCTTTAATTTCAGCACTCAGGAGGCAGAGGCAGGTGGATCTCAGTGAGTCTGAGGCCAACCAGGTCTACACAGAGAAACCCCTGTCTCAAAGAAGCAATAACAAAAAAAGAAGGACTGGGGAAAGTAGCCAAGTTAAAGCAATTGATTAGAGTGCGTGAAGCCCTAGGGTCCATCCCCAGCACCACATAAACCAGGCATGGTGGTGCACAGGTGTAGTCCCAGCACATGGGAGATTAAAGCAACTCTGGGAGTCAGAGTTGAGTGAAGATCAAGGCCAGACTGGAATAAATGAGATACTATGTCTTAATTAGGGTTTCAGTGGCTGTGAAGAGACACCATGACCACAGCAACTCTTTAATTAGGTGGCTTATAGTTTCAGAGGGTCAGTCCTTTAGCATCATGGTGTGAAGCAAGGCAAAACACAGGCAGACATGGTGCTGGAGAAGGAGCTGAGAGTTCTGTATTTTGATTCACAGGTAATAGGAAGTGAACTGTGTTACTGGGTGTAGCTTGAGCATAGGAGACCTCAAAGCCCACCCCCTACAGTGACACACTTCCTCCAACAAGGCCATACCTACTCCAGCAAAGCCACACCTTCTAATAGTGCCATTCCCTTTGAGGACCATTTTCTTTCAAATCACCACACCATGTGTCACAAAGTAAATGACTTTGAATGTATAATTCTTTTTCTTTTATTTTAATAAAGCTTTATTTTCCCAAATATACAGCTGATTGAACCTGTTCATGCATCTTCACCAGCAGCTGGAGCATCTCTTCCCTTTGTGCTTCTGGTGTGAAGTACTTGGGCTCTCTGTTTTGAAACCAGCTTGATAGGGGAACATATAATTCTATAACCAGCGCAACTATCCACATGCAAGAGGAACAGTAGTCTATTCAAAGACTCAAGAGTTTAATTGAGTAAAGAAATGAACTATGCTAGGCCCAGCAATGAATCCTGGAAGCCAGAGAGTACTTGGGGAATTAGAAAATTAGAAAAAGAGTTTTGCTAAATTGATTCTACTGCCAGCAGAAATGCAGGTAAGGTCCATGAAGAGACAAAACAAAAAGGCATGAATTAAAGGTAATGCTACTAGGTGGGGGATAAGGACGCCAATAAGACAAGGCCCTCTGAATCAACAAGGTCAATGCACATATGAACTCACAGAGAGCTAGGCAGCATGCAGAGGGCCTGCATGGGGCTGCCCCAGATGGGGTCCTAGAGCTGGAAGAGTCCCTTACCCAAAGCTATCTCCTATTGAGAACCACTTGCAAAGGAAAATTTTCTTTTCTCTCTCACTGAGGAAACACTGTTCTTAAGGGTAGACTGCATACTCAACGGTAGATGACCAACAGAGGATGAACTCCGTGGCATCTTTGGAGGTTCCTTGTCTTGTAATGTCATGTCAGGGTTTTTTTTTTTAATTTTATCTTATTATTTTTTTCTTATTATTTTTTATTGTGTTTATTTCATTTTATTTATTTTCTCCCTGCCACCACCACCCCCTCCTTGCAGTGTTTCTCTATATACATTTGGCTGTCCTAGAACTCACTCTGTAGCCCAGGCTGGCCTTGAACTCACAGAGCTCAGCCCACTTCTGCCTCCCAAGTGCTGGGATTGAAGACAAGCACCACCACTGCCTAGAGTTCTCTCTTTTTGCCCTGTAGGTCCTTTACATACCGATTATAGCTTCCAGTTGAGTGTCTCTGTGGGATTCCCAGTGTGCCAACCAGTGGGTCTCTGTTTCTTGTGCCTCCTCTTGGGAGCTTTTCCTTCTCTTTGTTTTGTCCTATTCTAATGTGTTGGTTTTTGTTTTATCGTATTATGTTTCATTGTATTATTATTATCCCTTAGAGGCCTGTTTGTTTTCTAGTGGGAAGAACCTGGATGAAAGGGGTAGGGTGGGGAGAAAATGGAGGAAGTAGAAGGAGTGGAACTACAATCAAGTTATATTTTGTGACAAAAAGGTCTGTTTCCAATAAAAAGGATGGGGGGACTAGAGTTGCTAGTTATTTAACAAAACTTCCCAGAAACTAAGAGAGAGAGAGAGAGAGAGAGAGAGAGATGAAACGCCAGAAATTAGAATCAGTGACACATGCCTTTAATTCCAGCACTCAGGAGGCAGAGGCAGGCAGATCTCTGTGAGTTCAAGGCCAGCCTAGTCTACAAAGCAGGTTCCAGGACAGCCATGGCTACACAGAAAAATTGTCTCAAAAAAAACAAAAAATAAAAATAAAATAAATAAAAAAACCACCCTGACAATTTGGAATTTGTTGCGAAGAGAAGCAATGTTCAAAAGAAACTCTCATTCTGGTGTGGGCCGCTGTTCTCCTTAGAAGGTAATGCTGGGAAAGCAAGCTGTTGCCATGGTCACACGGCTGATGAGGAGTAGGAGCGAGGATGGCTTAGGGGCTTTTCTGTACCTGACAACTACTAAAGTAGCCATTCCTATGACTACCAAAAACCTCTACAGGGCCTTCGGAGAAAATTCTCAACTGTACCACCTTGGAAAGCTGTGGCTTTTCCACTGGTTGCCCCCAGTGTGTGGTGTCTGCCACCTTTGTGTGTTAGCTTTTTAGATAGTTCCATTCTGAACCAGGCAAAGTGCACGCCTTTAAGCCCAGTACTTAATAGGCAGAAGCAGATGGATCTCCGTGAGTTCAAGGCCAGTCTGGTCTACAAAGCAAATTCCAGGACAGCCAGGTCTTTAAAACAGAGAAACCCTATCTTGGAACAAAGAAAAATTTCTTTTTTAATGTGTATGGATATTTTGCCTGCATGTTTGTATGTGTACCACATGTGTGCAGTACTTGTGGAGGCCAGAAGTGGGTGTCAGAGTCTCTGCTACTGGAGTTACAGGTGGTTGTGAGTTACCATGTGGATGCTGGGAACTGAGCAAGGATCCTCTGCAAGACCAACCTGTGCTCTTAACCACTGAGCCGCCTTGCCTGCCCTGTGTCTGTAAATCTTATTTGAAGAACTCATATGCAACATTTATTGCGTTTCTAGAACCCAAGTGTAATTGAGTGTGGACTTGGTGGGGGCATGGTACTGAGTTTGGGCCCCTGCTACTGGAGCTTTTTGAGCGCCGGTTGCCTCATCCTTAAAACAGGGCAACAGTACTGAGTTATTAAACACGGTAAGTTTTGTCTTTGGGAAGTTGCAAGGCACGGTTCAAAAGACCCAGCCATTTCCTGGTCAAGTATATGATGCATGTCTAGGTGGGAATTCTGCTGCCTGTCCACGCTAATGTAATCATCCCTTCCGTTGCTAGGGGACACCCCCTTCCAGTGCTGGCTCTGTAGCGCCAAGTTCAAAATCAGCTCGGATCTGAAGCGGCACATGATCGTGCACTCGGGGGAGAAGCCTTTCAAATGCGAGTTCTGCGATGTCCGCTGCACCATGAAGGCGAACCTCAAGTCGCACGTCCGCATCAAGCACACCTTCAAGTGTCTGCACTGTGTGTTCCAGGGCCGGAACCGGGCCGACCTGCTGGAGCACAGCCGACTGCATCAGGCTAACCACCCCGAGAAATGCCCCCAGTGTAACTACTCCTGCTCCAGCCCGGCCGCCCTGCGCGTGCACAGCAGGGTCCACTGCAAGGACCGACCCTTCAAATGTGACTTCTGCAGCTTTGACACAAAGCGGCCCAGCAGCCTGGCCAAGCACATGGACAAAGTGCACAGGGAAGGGGCCAAGACAGAGAACAGGGCCCCGCAGGGCAACGATGGGCCGCGGGAGAGCGGCCCCTACCACGTGGCCCAAATGATCACCCAGAGGGCCTTTCAGTGTGACAAGTGTGGCGCCTCCTTTGTCAGGGACGACTCTCTGAGGTGCCATCGGAAGCAGCACAGTGACTGGGGTGAGAATAAGAACTCGAACTTGGTCACTTTCCCCTCAGAAAGCATTGCTTCTGGACAGCTCGGCCCACTGGTCTCTGTGGGGCAGCTGGAGAGCACCCTGGAGCCCAGTTGTGACCTCTAGAGCAGCATGAAGCAGTCTTAGGAATCTGAACAACGCTGGTGCCAGTCCCTTGTGGTAACACCATGAGGAGGACCCCTTGCCTTCTCCAGAGTTGGCAGCCCCGACCTCCCCAGCCTCCAGCAGCAGAGCAGCTGACCGAGGAGGGCAGAGGTGCCAAAGGGAGGCCACAGAGATGATTGCCCACCGTCTAGCTGCCTCCTTGAATGATGCACTGTGGCTTGGGTCATTGAAAGGTGGGAGCCACTAAGCACTCCTCTGCCCCGTTGGGGAGAGTTGCTCTGTGGGGATTGTGGTTTGAAAACTGACTGGTCTCTGGTGGAGTTATTAAGCTGGCAAACCCAGAACAGAACACTGCATCTAAACTGAGCTGTGGGGGGAAACGAGTCGTTGCTCCATCAGGGTATATGGTAAAGTTATTTCTTAACTTGGGTGTGACTTACTGTTGGCCTTATACATTTGTGTGGTGTCATTTCTGGGGGTTTTTTGCAATAAAAAGTGGACTCTATAGAGGGATGTGAGTGGCTTTACAATCATGCTTAGACAGGCTGTCCCCACCCCAGTCAGTAATTGAAGGCAGAGGCTCCTAGGATTTCCCAGTGAGTTAGTCTCCTAGTGGAAGCGAGATGCAGTTTGAACTGATGGTGGCGCCAAAGATCAAGCTAGCCCTAACGGTCTGCCCTCGGATGGTACAGAATTTGAACTGCAAATGAAAAAAGTAAAGTCTGGGGCCCAGGGTGTCCTGGACAGGATCCCAGGTGAGTGGAACAGACCAAGACTGGCGTTTTCCATGTAATACAAAGGACCCTAACTCAGTCCTCCGATCAGACCTGTCACTCAAAGCTCCAGCGTCCAGATTGTGTAGTGGCATTTCATTTGTATTTTAATAAATAAAGCTTTCCTAAGAGATCAGAGTAAAACAGCCCCACTGGTCAGCCTTACAGACCAGGCAGTGGTAACACACACCTTTAATCCCAGTAGTCACACTAGTTGCCATAGAAACCGGGCGGTGCATGCCTTTAATCACAGTGGTGCATGTTTTTAATCCCAGCACTAGAGAGGATTATAAAACTGGAGGAGACAGCTCTTATATACAGTCTCATTCTGAGATTTCTGGAGGAAGGATCGCCATTTTCCGACCAAGCTGAGGTAAGAGCCAGTGGCTGTTTTGCTTTTCTGACCTCAGGCAAGTTTTATTATAGGCAGAGGCTCTATCACTGAGCCACACCCCAGCTCCTCACTGGGGGGGTTCTAGGCAGGGGCTCTATCACTGAGCCCTATAGGATTCACCTGTTAATCATCCGGAATTCTGTTTTCTGCCCCAGCTGGTTTTCTTCAAGCACTGCCCTTGTTTAATATGAAATTGTATGTGAGTTGGACTTGGTGAGCTAGCTTGATATCACTTAGCAAGTTTGTTTTCTAATTGTGGCGCACCACTCCCGTCTACACTCTATGCGCCGCCTCAGTACAGTTCGTGAACTGGGCAAGGGGCTGAAGATTGAAACACACAGAGACACAGGTCATCCTTGATGCCAGAATGCCCCCTTTATTGTGTTCAGGGGCAGCTTATATAGGGATAGCCACGCACCAGAAACCATGCCCCTGCCATCAGGAACTCCTGAGGGTCTCATGCTCAGAGCAGCTGTAGGCACCCAGATCAGGGGAAAACAAGTTGTTCACAAGAAATTCAGAATCTAAGGGTTCATAGCTCCCAACATCTAATTATTTTTATTATTTACGTACATTGGTGTTCTGCCTGAATGTATGTCTGTGTGAGGGTGTCAGATTCCCTGGAACTGGAGTTGCCGTGTGTGTGCTGGGCATGAACCCAAGTCCTTTGGAAGAGCAGCCAGTACTCATAACCACTGAGCCATCCTCTCTGCAGCTCCCTTGTTTTTTGCTTTTGTTTTGATTTTTGGTTTTTGTTTGTTTTTTGGGAGGGGTTCTTTTTCGTTTGCTTGGGTTGTTTTGTTTTGAGACAAGGTTTCTCTGTGTAGCTTTGGAGCCTGTCCTGGAACTTGTTCTGTAAACCAGGCTGGCCTCAAACTCACAGAGATCCGCCTGCCTCTGCCTCCCAAGTGCTAGGATTAAAGGTGTGCACCACCACCACCCATCTTGTGTTTTTTGAGACAGGGTCTCTCTATTTAGCACTGGCTGTCCTTGAACTCACAGAGGTCTGCCCCTGCCCCGGGGATTAACAACGTCCACCACCACACCCAGCTTACTTAGCAAATTTGGATTCATAGTATACACAGGGGAGCAGAAAGTTTGGGGTCAGGTGTTGCCTATTTTAGGCATTTGGGGCTACAAAGGCTCCCTTGCAACCACTCAGCTCTGCACTGTTTTTCAGAATTTAGATTTCATTTTATATGTATAATGTTTTGTCCGCATGTATGTCTGTGTACTACATGTGTGCCAGGTGCCTGTGGAGGTCAGAAGGCATTCAGAAAGATCCCTTAGAACTGGAGTTAACAGATGACTGTGGGCTGCCATGTGGGTGCTGGGAACCAAACTCGGGTCCTACGCAAGGGCAACAAGTGCTCTTCCGAGCAATGTCTGCGGCCACAGCTTTAACACAAAAGCAACCAAAGGTGGCAAGACAGAATGAGCAAGTCATGCAGTGAAATGCCACGGAAACAGGTCACTACCCGCCACCCGACCCCTCCGGAACAGTTGTTTGAGCTAAATCGACAGAAAAATGACTTACAGAATGCAACAGAAGAGGCCAGACTCACAGGCAGTCATGAATTGGGTTGACAGAAAATACAGTCGAGTTTGCTGGTGTTATTTTAATTTTAATAAATTTTTTAAAGGACCTTCAGCTGGGTGTGGTGTTGCAGGCTATAGTCTAAGAAAATGAGTCCATGCCAGCCTGGGCTACGTACTTTGTCTTCCTCAAAAAAAAAAAGATGGAGGTATAGAATAGCTCATTTGAAGAAGAGCACTTGCCCAGTGTGCTCAAAACCCTGGTC
The DNA here is from genome assembly GCA_001685095.1 of Ellobius talpinus. NCBI lineage: Eukaryota > Metazoa > Chordata > Mammalia > Rodentia > Cricetidae > Ellobius > Ellobius talpinus. Next base: position 13,169 of record LOJH01026958.1, read on the forward strand.
TAGTCTTGAACTCCACACACACCAGGCAAAGGTGTGTACTGGAATCCAGCAGTGGGGAGGTGGAGACAGGAGGATTAGAAATTCAAGGTCCTCATTAGGAGAGACTGAGGCCAGCCTGGGGTACCGGAGCAGACTGATGCATACCTACAATCCTAGCACTGGATATGAGGGTCGTGAGTTAAAGGCCAGCCTGAGCTACAGAGCAAGGCCCTGTCTCAATGGGGGTAGGGGAGATATAGAGTCTTGGAAGCACTTCGGGAAGGGTTGTTTCATGCCAGGTAGGGTCTGGGCTGCGTGCTGGAAAACTGGCTTCCTCTTCTCTTTATTCCTCTCAGTTGTAAAGTCTTCCAGGCTGAGCTAGGAGCCCATGGGGCACAAACTCTCGTTCCTTCACTGGGGGTCCAAGAAGGAAGTTGCCTCAACTCTTGGTAGCATCACCACCAGGTGACACTTAAGCCCCAACTCTGGGTTACCCTGACTGCCCCTAAGAATCCGCTCCAGAGCTGGAACCAGGACGTTAGCATCAGGTCCAAGGTGAGGGGCCGCAACCCAGACTCCAAGCCTGTTGTTTGTGATTCTTCTTTCTCTGCTCCTCCCTCCTCTGCCTCTTCTTTCTCAGATAGTCTCACATAGCATGTATCTCAGGTCAGCCTCTAACTCCCTAGGTAGCCAAGGAAGACCTTGTGCTCATGATCCCCAACCTCCCAACTCTACCTCCTGAATGCTGGCATTATAGACACACAGCACCAAGCCAGTTTGCAGGGTTCAGCGTATGCTAGGCAAGCAGTCTACCAAGGAAGCCACATCCCAAGCCCTGAGAGTGTGTGTATCGTTAGCACAGTTGCCAGAAGAGGATATCAGATCCCCTATTGCTGTAGTTACAGGCCATTCAGGGTGGGTGCTGAGAATCAAACTCAGGTTCTCTGAAAGAGCAGCAAGAGCTCCTTAACCACTGGGCCATCTCTCCAGCCCCAAGCAATATTTCCTAAGTGTGAGTGAACAACAGCCCCGTGAGTCACCACTTTGCTCCTGTCCTAGGATTTGCTTGAAAATTAGGATGAGATGGGGTCCTGCAAACGTACACAGGGTTCCTGTGTATAAAGTGTGTAGAGCTGGTTTATGTAGGGTTGGCACTCTCTCTCTCTCCCTCCTTCCTTTTCTCCCTCCCTTCCTCTCCCTCTCTTTTTCTCTGCCCCCTCCCCCCGTGTGTGTATGCGGGCAGATGTACATGTGTGACCAGAGGTTAACCGTGGATGTTATTTTTCCTCAGATGCCATCCAGGCTTTGAGACAAAGTTTCTCACTGATGTGAAGCCCAGTGCATAGGCCAAGCTGGCCGATCATCCAGCCCAGGGATCCTCCTGTTTCTGACCCTACTCCTCCCAACCCTCATCCCCAGTGACGCCACTCCTGGCATTTTTTTTTCTCCCTGATATTGTCTTAGCCCAGCCTTGAACTTTCTATGTAGCCCTGAGGTTAGTCTTCAACTCTTGTTCCTCCGGCAGAGTAAGAAATATGTGTCCTGTCCCCCCCCACCACCATTTCATTTATATGTGAGAGAAGAGACATTCATGCCACATGCATACAGCACCATGCAGGCCAGAAGACGGCATCAGATCTCCTGGGGATGGGGCTTCAGGCATTTGTGACCCCCTGACAAGGATGCAGAGAACTGAATTCGGGTCCTTTGGAGGAGTGCATGCAGGCAGGGGTCCACTGAGGGGTCTCTCCAGCACTGCACGCACTCCTGGCTTCTTTGATGTGGCTTCTAGGGACAGAGCTAGGATCCCCGCGGTTGTGTGGCTGTCACTTTCCCAACTGAGCCATCTTCCCAGCCTCCAGTTTTGGTTTTGAACAGGTGTGTGTAACAAGGTTTGTCTTAATCACTGAGATTTCAGCCCCACCTTTACCAGGTGCCCGAGGCCAACACCCAGCCCCTCCCTGATCCTATTCACAGGAAGCGGATGTGTAACTCTCCACCTTCTCTGTCCCTGCCCAGAGCTATCCCACCTCTAGGTCTCTAGGTCAGTAGCGGTCCTTAGAGTGACAAATCTGGGTATGTGGTGACAGAGCAATCCCAAAGAAACTTCTTTTTAAAAATATCTTCTCGGCAGAGTGTGTATGTCCAGTACATTCAGTGTGAGTGCTGGCCTACCTGAGCGCCAGTGTGACCCGTGACCAAAGGCGGTCAGTCACCGCACTCCGCTGCACCTTCCGCCCCAGCGGCCGTTCATCTCCTAGTTGAACAGCCAAGCCCTTTGACCAACAGCTGCTTTCCCTCAGGCCCTGGGAATCCCTGCTCCGCTTTCCCGGAAGCCACCTGCTGTGATAAGCTAATGGGTTGAGTGTCGGAAACCCTGCCTCTGGCTGGCTTTCACCCCTGGCTGGGGGCTCTCTATCTGCCTTTTCCCTGTGTCCACAGCTTCAACACCAGGCCCTGGGTGTAAACTCTAGGAAGGACGGCGTGTGCGCCCCTTCCCTTGAAGACCGCTAGAAAATTGCTTACTGGTATTTCCTTGTCTCCATCCAATCTCATGGTCATTGTGCTGCAAAAAGGATGCTGGGAGGCAGCTCTGTGGCTTCTTAAAGCCTGGAAGAGACTGTCATCTACACTCTGAGGGTGAGCTTATTAACCTTGGAATTGGCCTACTCCTTTGTGTGTCTGGGCATACACATGCCTGTGCCTGTTCCTGGGGAGAGGTGTGCACATGTGTGTGCATATACACCTGGAGGTCAGGGGTCAACCCTCAGGTCTTATTCCTTGGCCGTTGTCTATCTTTTTTATTTTATTTTTAAATGTTCTTGTTACACCCCCTTGACACACACACCCACACATCTATCTCTCTCTGTCTGTCTCTGTCTTTATGGCTCTGTCTCTCTCTGGGTCTTGTGGGGGTGGAGGAAGCATGTGTGGGCCACCTCTTCAGTGTCAAGATCAAAAGACAACTTGCAAAAGTCAATCCTCTCCTACCACAGTGTGGTTCTAGGGACTGAAATCAGGCCACCAGGCTTAGCAGCAAGCTCCTGTACCAGCTGAACCATCTCACCAGCCCCATCTGCACTTGTTTTCGCCTCCAGGAGGCAAACATGACTTGGGCTTTATTGGTGAGCACTTGTGACTTTTGTAGGTCAGCAGACAAATGTAAGGAATCAAATTCTGTGTGACAAGGACTGGGCCTGTAGCTGCTAGAGTTGTGGTCCTTGGAGGCTAGTTTAGGCTGTTGCCCCTTAGCCCCTAAATATAGCACTTTCTCCTTCTTCTCCCTGGAGGCAGGCAGTAGCTGTCAGTTACAGCAGGGAAGCTTGTAGTTTAGCCTCTGGTGGGATGACTTAACAAAGCTCTTTGGATGTTGAGTGGCCAGTGGTGCGGGACTCTGAGCTGCCTTTTTCTTCTTCTTCCTCCTCCTCCTCCTCCCCCTCCTCTTCTTCCCAGAGACAGGGTTTCTCTGTGTAGCTTGGTTGTCCTGAGATTCACTCTATAGACCAGGCTAACCTCGAACTCAGATCCTTCCACCTCTGCCTTCAGAGCGCTGGGGTTGAAAGTGTGTGCCACCCCACTGGCTAAAATGGGCTGCTTCTTAGTTCAGAGCCAGGTGTCATGCCTTAAATCACAACACCCGGGAAACCAAAGCAGAAGGATTTCCATGAGTTCCAGGCCAGCCAAGACTACCTAGATAAGGCCCCCCATCTCAAAAAAAAAGATTGGGGGAGGGGTGTACTTCCAAATTGATGAGCTTATTAAAATTTCTGACCTTAGGTCAGCAAGACGGCTCGTTGGGTAAAGGTGCTTGCTGCCAACACCAACAACCTGTGACCCACAGAGTGGGAGGAGAGAGCCAAAGCCCTCAGATCTCGTCTCCTGACCCTCACATGCATCCCACCATACACACAACATATAGATATTTTTTTTAAAGCAAATATGGTGGTACACACCTTTAATCCCACTGCTCTGGAGGTTAAAAAACAAGCAGATCTCCATGTGTTGCCGGTCAGCCTGGTCTACATACTAAATTCCAGGCCAGCCTGGTCTACATAGTGAGACCCTGCCTCACAAAAAAAGACAAAACAAACAAAGCCATAAAAGGTAAATAAAAACTGTGAAAATGGGTGTGCACAAGGGCCACACAGCAGCGTCGTGCAGGGGAACAGGTACAACCAAAAGTCTGAGAAGAGAGCAGTTCCCTTGTCAGGTCACACTACGGGTACTGAGTACACAGGCCTTCAAAGGAACGGGGACCCACTTGCATTAGCAATCAGAGTGGCTCAAAGGCCATTGCTAAAGAGAAAAGAAAAACGAAGGACAAGGCAGTGGCCCAGAACCCCCTAAGAGGGTCATCCCCTTATTGCTTGTAATTTTTTACTACATTTTCATGTATTCTGTGTGCATGTGCACAGGTATAGGTGTGTGCACACATGTGCCAAGGAATAGGCGTGAAAGGGAGAGGACGATTTGCTGTCTGTTCTCTCCTCCCATCACATGGGTCTGGGGATCAAGCTCAGGTCATCAGGCTTGGCAGCAAGAGGCTGCTGAGCCATCTCGCCAGCCCCACACCCTTACTGGTTTGTTGGTTGGTTGGTTGGTTTTTAAGATTGATTTATTATGTTTACAGTATCCTGCCTGCATGTACACCGGCAGGCCACAAGAGGGCCCCAGATCTCATTACAGATGGTTGTGAGCCATCATGAAGTTTCTGGGAATTGAACTCAGGACTTCTGAGCAGGCAGTGCTCTTTTTGTTGTTGTTGTTTCCCGAGACAGGGTTTCTCTGCATAACAGCCCTGGCTGTCTTGGAACTCGCTTTGTAGACCAGGCTGGCCTCGAACACAGTGAGATCCACCTGCCTCTGCCTGCCAAGTGCTGGGATTAAAGGTGTGCGCCCCCACCGCCTGGCTCAGCCAGTGCTCTTAACCTGTGAGCCATTCCTCTGCACTCGTTACTGTTTTAAAACTACATAGAGCCGGACAGTGGTGGCGCACACCTTTAATCCCAGCACTCTAGAGGCAGAGACAGGTGGATCTCTGTGAGTTCGAGGCCAGCCTGGTCTACAAGA
>LOJH01026960.1:6606-18217 GCA_001685095.1 Ellobius talpinus
CCTCAAACTCACAGAGATCTGCCTGCCTCTCCCTCCCAAGTGCTGGGATTAAAGGCCTGTGCCACCACCACCTGGCTGTAACTCCCCCTTGTGACCCCTTTGTCTTGGGTTTCATCCTTGTCCCATCCCAGACCACGCCTTACTGTGCTGCTTGCAGGTGGCCGTCTGAGGAAGCCTTAAGGCTCGGGTGGTTCCCTCCGTGCAGGGGAGACAGATGGGCCTGTTCAGGAGATGGGGCCAGTCAGGGGCAGCAGACAGCCTGCCCTGTGCCCTGTACCTCCAGCCCCCCTTCCCTGGCTCCTCAGGGCCCAGGCCCACTCACCTGAGAGTCTGGTCATATTTGAGCTTGGTCTTGAGCTTGACAAGGGCCACATCGTAGTCATAGAACTCAGGGATTCCTTTTGCCTTTTTCTCATTGATGTTGTAGTTGGGGTGAAATAGGACCTCTTCGATCTCCAGGTCCTGCCTCTTCCCTCCTGAGAGGAGGAAAATGGGTATTGTTTATGTAAGCAGCCTCCTGGCTCTTGCCCCATATTATTTGAGTTCTGCTTTCCCTGACCTTAGGGTTTAAGGAAGGGCCGTACTGAGGATAGGATGGCCTGGAGATCAGAATTCACCGCATCCTTACCCACATTGACCTTGATAGAATGCTTCTCATCGTCAACCGTGAAGCAGTGTGCTGCCGTCAGCACAAAGTACTCAGACACCACAGCCCCCATGCAATTCTCATGGCCTTTCAGCGGACGCTGGGGAAGAACAATGCCGTGACAGCCTTGGTGCGTGGTGCTGCAGGCTGGCTTCATCCGTGCTGCGTCAGCACCCTGTAGCCCTGCTTCTCTCAGACAGGGTCCTGCTGCATAGCCCTGGCTGACCTCAAACTCAAGGTAGTTCTGCTTCCGCTTCCAGCTGCTGGGGTCCCCCCCCCACACACGCGCTCCTCACCCAGCTTCCTTTTACATTTTCAGACAGTTTCCTAAGTTCCTGGCACTGACCTTGAACTCACTGTAGCCCGAGCAGGCTGTGAATCTGTGCCCTGCCTCAGCTTCCTGAACAGCTGCGATTGCAGACCTGGCTTAGTGTGGACATTTCATCTCCCCTCCCACAAGTCCCCTCTGCTGGAATACTCACAGTCACTGAGATCTTGGCCTGCCAGGGCTGCTTGTGGTAATCCGTGGCGTACTTGTGCTCCCATACCATGCCACAGAGACCCAGAGATTTGGTTTCATCTAGCAGAGAAAGAGTGCTGAAGGCTCAAGTCATGGCAGCCATCTTTGTCAGGTCCCTGCCTGTCTGTAGAGAGCAACTGCTCACAAGGAGGAGGGGAGGGTTCCCTGTGTTAGACTAGGAAGCCCTGTCATGTGAGAAATGCTATCCGAGGATTAGGCACTTTTAGCCCCGGTCTCGGTGCTGACATCCTGTCCCCTGAGCCTGTCTTGACCTCTGTTTCCACACCTATGAAATGAACTCTCTGAGTTCTGTGATTGTGAGATCAGGAAGTGAAGAATGTCAGGAAATAAGAATAGACCCTAGCTAGGGTGGCGAGGAGCAAGGGGGAAAGCCAGTTGGCCAGGGCCCTGGGGCAAGGGAAGTCAGCAACCTCGGCCTGCAGACAACTTGCCCCTGCTTTCCCTTGCTTATTCCTACCAATCATCTGGTAGAAAACATCCTCCAGGTTCTCCATATCCTTGACTCTGAACACATGCTGCTCGTTGTCCTTCTTGGAAGCCAAGGCATTGATGTTCACGGAGTCCACCAGAGGCCCGACCCCAAACACATAAACATCTAAGGGAGAGAGAAAGGATGGGGGTCCAGCCCTTGGGCGAGAGTGCTGGGTCCCAGGTGCGTCACTCACCCAAATAATCTTCCCGGGGATTTTTGCGATCCCTGCCGATGTCCAGCAGGTTTCGGATCTCCTCGATGACGGTGACAGGGTCTCCGCCCATGTTGTACAAGCCTGTGGAAGACGCGGGTCCCATGAGAGTGGACGTGAGGACCAGACACTGGCACAGGAGATGAGAGGACGGGAGGGCAGGAGAGAGGTCTCACCATCAGTCATAATGATGATGACATGGCGGGTACGATTCCAGCCTTCCGGCGGGACGTCCTCCACCCAGCTCATCATACTGTAGACAGCCTGGAGAGCCCTCTTGGTGTTGGTCCCTGACTTCAGCTTGTGGTCTATGGAGAGGAGAGGGGTCATTCCCTTGTCTGATCTCTCAAGCAGCCCTTGAGCCCCACCAGTCTGTGACAACTGAGATCCCACATACTTTAACTTTTGCTTTGCCAAGTAGACCATGTTGACCTTGAACTCACAAAGACCCACCTGCCTTTTGAATGTTGGGATTAAAGGCCTACACCACCAAGCCCACCCAATCTTTAACTTCTGGTTCCTCACCCACTTGCCCTTGGCCCTCCCACCCTCCCAACAATCTCCATTGCCCAAGGACATTTGGTAAACTTCTAAATGAAGAACCTCCAGCCTCTGCCCACCACAACCCCAGGATGCACCTCCCAGTTTTCCCTTCCCTAACTTCTGACCTTCATAACTGATTTGGTTGAGCTTCTCCGTAACCCAGTCAGCGTCGCTGCTCCTATCATCGGACACCCTGACCAAGACTTTGGGGACTGTGGCATAGGTCACTAGACCATACCTTGGCCTCACCCCATAACTGGCCACCTGTGGGTGAGCAAGAGGTCACTATGTTAACAGTGTCATGGAGGACTCAGCACTCCTGTGGAGGCAGGGAGGGCTGGAGTGGGGCCCAAGGGCTGCGGTTCAGCGGGGAGGCTACAGGGCAACAGGACCTGGGTCCTGAGGACCTGAGACCCAGGGACCAGTCTTGAAAGGGCAGTGAGGTCCAGACAAGGCCCCCTCATTTCAAAGGGAGGGAAAAGTGCTCTACCTTCTCTATCAAGTTCGTGAGACACCGCTTGGCCCCCGTGAAGTTGCTGGCCCCGATGCTCTCTGATCCATCCAGCACCAGGTAGATATTCATGGAGCCCGAGGGGTCCAGGACGATCTTCCTCTTCTGGTGTTCCCCTGGGCACCATCAGAGACTCAGCTTCCGGCATGCACAGTCCCTGGCAGGTTAGCCACCCTTCCATAGGTTCCCGCCCAACCTCCCCCCTCCTCAAACCTGGACTATGCCCATCCTCGGCATCGACTCCTTCTATGGTCTCCGTCAAGGAGGCTAGGAAGGCTTCAGCCACCTCTTGCGGGGTGTCGTACATGAATGAATCTAGGGACAGTCAGAGAGTAGGGTCAAATGTCTGCAGTGCGGAGGACACACAGGGCGCTGGATTTCAGGGCGGAGGGCCTTAGAGTATAGAAAACTGACGGTTTGGAAAGCGAGAAGGAGCTGAGGTAAGACGGTGAGAAAACTGTCCTAGAGTGGAGACACCAGGGAAGAGCTGACCCAGGGAGCAGGTCAAGAGTCACCTTGGCAGGAAGGCTCCGTCCCGCTCCATGAGCCACCTTCCTGACATTTTCGCTGCTGGGAGCCACGTAGGACAAGTCCCCGGCTGCAGTGATAAGTAACAGTGTCTTCAAGGCGGTACTGGCTGCCCACCTTCCTTGTGCCAATGGGAATACCCGGGTTGGGACAGTATCCCGCTGCAGAAACAAGAGGACAGTTGGAGTGCCCATACATTCCCAGGGTGAAACCTCAGAGAGCGGGTAAAGCCAGGGGCGACCTGCTTCTCACCTCCATCATCACAGATTGCTGTTTGTCCATCCCACCGCCCATTCACTTGGCAGGTGCGGTTAGCAGAGCCCCGGAGAGCGTAACCATCATAGCATTGAAAAGAAATCTGGTCACTCAGGTTGTAGTAGGGGGCCCGGGGCCAGTACTCCCCATTTTCAAAGTCCTGTGGCCGTGGGCAGCGTATTGCTTTAGGGAAGATAGGTAAACGTCACCCGTCAACCCGCTTCTGGGTCCCTCATGTCCCTGAGAAGCAGACTTCCCAGTGCCCTCAACCTGAATGCCCCTCCTCTTGCATTTTGGGATTGTTTTGAGAGATGGTCTCGTGGAGCCCAGGCTGGCTTCAAACACACTATGAAGCTGAACACGACTTGGAGCTTCTGACCCTCCCGCCCCTGCCTCCTGAGTGCTAGGCTTACAGGACTGCACCATCACCGTTCCATGTAGGGCTGCTTTGTCCGGGCCAGACAAGCACTCTAGTGAATGAGCTGCATTCCTAGAATCCCGGCTCCAGTTTCTAAGTACTGTTTCCACTGCCAAGGCTGCCTGACACAAGGAGGCATTTCCCACATGCATCCCCCGAGGTGTGCCCACTGCTCAGCCCGCTGGTCACCCAGCTCTGTCCCTGCCACCCTCCAACCTCTGCATTCTGCCCTCTTGACGATCTTCTGGTCTCGGGTCTGCAGGGTGCTCCAGGAGCCTGAGGATCTGCAGGTCCGGGTCTGTACAGGATATGGGTAGAAGCCCGCAGGACACAGGTACTCCAGGGCCTGGCCACCTTGTAGAAGCTGGAAGGAGCCACCTTTGATCTCTACTCCTTCCAGAGAGCAGGGGACCTGGGGCCGGCCCGTGAGCACTGGAGTGGTGCTCACACCTGAGGAGAAAGGCCGGTGAAGCCTGGCCCCAGGAGGCCAAGGACAGATGCTGGGGACAAAATGAGGACAGGGTGTCCTTTGCTTACCTCCGGAGGAGAGGCCTAAGACCAAGAGAACCAGCCAGGTTTGAGGACTCAGGCTATACCCCATCTTCATGGAGAGCAAAAGAAAGGCCCGCGGCTAAAAGCCTCCAGTTCACTCTGGGTGTCGACTTGGCTCGCTGTCCAAACTGAAACTGCAACACTGGGCCTGGCTACACCCATTCCCACTGGCCCTTTTATGCAATCTGCTCTGGCACCTGCATTTGGCCAGCCTGCCCACACAGACATTGCTTTCCTGGAACATTCAAGAAGGAGGGCCCCTGCTGAGCTGCCAACTGAGGAAACAGAAACTATCCCAGCCCCATTTCTTTATTGACCAAGTGCCAGGACTTCCCTCACAGAGGTTCCCCTTAGCCCCCAGACCCTTCCAGCAGGCCCAGACCACCCCCTTAGAGGCCAGCTTCCCATGGACTATGATGGGGCAGAGTCCAGCCGCTGTTTGTGCAGCAGGGTCTTTGACCTTCCTGGAACCTCCCTGGCCTCCCCACCCCCAAGACATAAGACAGGCCGATGTGGAAATCACTGTTTTTATTAATTTCATAACTGGGAAATTCCGTGTGAGAGTGAAAAGCACAATCCATGCATTCTAAGGAAGGTTTGCACACAGGCAGGGCAAGGCCACCGGACAGAGGTCCCAGTACAACCCTGGGGATTCCCCACCTTTTGCCATTGTCTCTGGGTTCCTGGGGCCTAGGGTTTATGTACCCAGGAGTGAGGACACTCAGAGGTCGTGGGCAGGAGGGGTCAGAATGGTAAAGGACTCGGGGACCATGTTAAAGGGGCAAAAAGTTGAGGACTCCTTTGAGGTGCTGCCGCAGCCAGGGCTGCAGGCGGAAGAGATTGATGTGGAAGTCTCTGGGCTTCACACCCTGGGGAGGCTTCCTGCGCGAGTTTTTGTTGGAGGAACCTTGACAAGGATCGTAAAGACCCCAGCTCACCAAGCCCACCTGGAGGAAGAGGACGGGGTTGGACAGTGCCAGCCTTACTCCAAGACTCAACCCGTCTGTCCCTCACAGGGCTCCCACCCGACCCTGCAAGAAGGACTTGCACCCTGCCTGACAGCCAGCCCCCTCCAAGCCCCACTTCCCACCTGGAAAAACCTGTATCTCCGCTCAAGGAAAACCGCGCCCCCAGATTCTCCTGCAGGGGAAGAAGGGACAAGAGACAGTGTCATCCAGGGCAGATGTCACCGAAACATCTCCCTGGGAGTGCAGGGATGGCTTTCTTACCTTTGCAGGGACTGTCATCCTGCTCCATCCCACTGCACAGGAACTGGTCTGTCACCACCTCACTGACGTTCGTCAAGCCGGGGAAGGCGTTTTTGTTTTCGGAGACGGCCTTGATACAGTTTGTCCGCTGCAATGCGGGGAGTAGGAGAGAAGAACACACCAGGAGACATTAAGCAGACCAGCAAGGCCCTGGAGAAGGGGAGACTCCAGGCAGGGCTGGACGTTCTGGGAGCTGGGATCCCTTCTGAGCTCTCACCTCTGGTCCTGTCCTGAGGTGGATGTTCAGTTTGTTCCCATTCAAAGCCACAAAATGTGCAGGAACCTTCTGCTGCTGCAGAAGTTCAGTCTCTGCCGGCGGGGAGAAGGCAGTGTCAGCACAGGCTTCCTTACCCAGAGCCCCTGCATCCAGCCTGAGGGGAGGACTGCAGCCCAGGCCTTGCGAGCACAGCCAAGCTCTGTCCCCAGCTCACCATGCTCTCTACAGGTGCCACCTTGGGATCTCCGAAGAGCCATGTTGGCCTCCACAGTGCAAGGAAGGCAGATGGGCCTGGGGAGAAAGGTGACCGTCACACGGGCCCGCCCTCAGTATCCCTTCTGGTACTTTCCAGAACACTGTCCTCTGTAGGCTGCCCTCCCAACCCGGACTCAGGCACCTGGCATGGGTAGACATTTTCACTTTCTGGGTCAGCTTCAGCAGGGCAATATCATCAGCATAGAACTCAGAGATGCCCTGACTCTGCTTTGCGTGGACGTCAAACTCTGGGGCAATCAGCGCCTTCTCCACGAGGAATTCTTTGCCGTAAGGAGAGGTGGGATCCCCTGGGGACAGGGGTGGATTAGGGTGGACCAGAAGAGACCAAAGACTGAGGTGAACTGGTGATGACTCTGGCCTGGGGGTGAGGGGCCGGCTGCAGCCCCAACTTACCCACGGTGACCCTCCACAGGTGGCGGTCCTCCATCTGGGTATCATGGAAGCAGTGAGCTGCTGTCAGTACCCACTGGTCAGAGATGAGGGACCCCCGGCAAGTCTCCTTGCTCTTGGGCTACAGGGAACAGACAACAGTCCGGGTTGGCTGTGTCTGGCTGTTTTCGCCTCTGGGATCCAAGCCCTTCCCCTCCTTCCCAATACCTTAAAGGTGACATGCCAAGGTGTCCTCTCCTGGTCAGAGGCATTGACAGACATGTTCCCCACCCCACAGATGGTATCCGTCAGCTTGGAGACATCTGTGGGCGAAGGCGGGAAAGGAGGTGGGTGACGGGTACGGGTCCAGGCTGGCACCCCGAGTCCCCAGCTGGCTCCCCACTCTGCTCTCTGTGGCCAGGGGGACGAAGCTTCACATACCCAGCATGTGCTCAAAGACCTGCTGCACGGCCTTTGCGTCCTGCAGGATGAAGGCATGCCTCTCGCCATCCTTCTTGGACGCCAGCTCGTTCAGTTCTTTCCAGTCCACGTCCAGGTTGCCCACTCCGATAGCATAGATATCTGAGGGGGAGGAGGGAAGTCACGAGAGCCTGTGGCCGAGAGCCCACCCAAGGCGTGAGGCGGGTACTTGAACTCCCCGAGCCAACAAAGACCTGAATTAGATGGACTCTGCCTCCTCCATCCCTGCCTGTCTTCCTCTCCTCCTGCCGCCATCCCTGGACCCCAACCCTGCACAGCCTCCGAGAAGCCCCTCAAACCCACAAGCACACCCTGCTCAGGCCTCTGCTCCAGCTGTACCTCTGGCTGGGGTACTCGGCCCCAGCTGTCCACACGGCTCTTCAGCGAGGTCTTCTAAGTGTGCGATGCCCCAGACCCTGGCATGCCCTACCCATTTGGCTTCACGGCATGGCACTGGGTGCCTATCACTCGCAGGCTAAACAACTGCCTTGTTTACTTTGTGTATTGCCTACAGGGGGTAGAATTGTGTGTCCCAGAAGAATGTGTTTAGGTTCCATTGTGAATGTGACCTGCATTAGAAACAGGGTTTTTTTGGGGGGGTGTGTTGAGACAGGGTTTCTCTGTACAGCCCTGGCTGTCCCAGAACCCTCTCTGTAGACCAGGCTGGTCTCAAACTCAGAGATCCTCCTGCCTCTGCCTATCAAGTGCTGGGATCAAAGGTGTGCACCACCACTGGGGAAACAGGCCTGGTATTACCAGCACTCAGGAGGTGGAAGCAGGAAGATCAGGAGTTCAAAGCCAGCCTCAGTTACTTAGTGAGTTAGAGGCCAGCCCAGGCCGGTCCCAAAAATAAAACAAAAGAGGGCTGGAGAGATGGCTCAGCCATCAAGAGTGCTTGCCGCTTTTCCGGAGGGCCTGAGTGTGTTCCCAGCACCCACGGCCTGTAGCTCCAGCTCCAGGGGCAGCGAGGGCACACGTACTCATGCGGCATCCATTCACACAGACACAAACATCTACAGAGATAGAGATAAATATATTTATAATAAAAGTAGACAGAGAGCTGGGGACGAGTTCAGTGGCAGAGTGCTTGCTTGGTAGGCACAGATATAATAAATACATAGGAAATTTGAACCCAAACATAGCTCGCTGGACACTGTGGAAACAGGACAAAAAATGGGGTGAAGACAGAGTTGGAGGTTGGGGTCTTGTGGCTACAAGCCAAGGACACCTGCAGCCACCAGGCCTCTACATAGCAAGACCCTGTCTCAAAAAAAAATGCGATTGTTTTCTGATCATCGATCAGTACACTTTGTGGTCAACCTGAACCTGAGAAATTATTTGTTCCTTAGCAGCTTCGCCTGCCAACGCATTACCTAAGTGTCTACTGCTGAAGGGACATGGGAGGGGACAGTCCCTACAGGGAACCCAGGCCCTTCTTCCTGCAAAGTTTCCTGAAACATGAGATGGTAATGGCATGGCAGTGGACAATACTGAGCAATTCTCTGCACCAGACCACACGTTCATCGGCACCTTCTTCCCCTACCCACCTGCAGAAGCTGGTCCGGTGCCTACAGCACCACTCAGGACAGAAGAAGCAGCAGCCCACAGCCCCAGCCCTCCCGAGATGGAACTGGAGTAGGGACCACAGCCAGTTTGGTACCCAGGTCCTCCATGTGATACTCAGCCACTGCCACACAGAACTACCAGGAAACCCTTATGGCTCAGAGCCAGTGCTAATTCACACTGGAACCCCCGACAGAGGAGCCCACCCCACCCCTACTAGCAGCTTGGATGGGGCAGAGCCTTACCCAGATAGTCGTTCCTGTTCTGACTGATGTCCAGGATACTTCTGATGTTATCAACTGCTGGCTTGGGAGAGCCACCAACGTTGGACTTTCCTAGACAGAGAAGGGAGAGAATCCTCCATCTAGATTGAATGCAGAATTTCTCACAGCTCTGGGAACATGGGGAACATTCAGCCATTTTAAAACACACCGTTTGGGGCTGGAGAGATGGCTCGGTGGGTAAGACTACTTGTTGCTCTTCCAGAGGCCCTGTGTTCAGTTCCCAGCACCTACATGGTGGCTCACAACTATCTAGAACTCCATTTCCAGGGGATCCAATGCCCTATTCTGACCTCCAAGGGATCTAGACTCACATATAATGCACATACATACATACATAATACATGCAGGCAAAACCAAATAAACACATGAAGACAAACCGTTTCTGTAAAGCAAACAGCAGAGAACAGAACTCCGAGTGGGGACAACCTTTACCAAATGAACTGCAGACAAAGAGCTAACTTGCAGGTTTTAGAAAGAATTGGAGAAACTAGGTGCTAAAAAAATAAAACTCCCACCGGGCGGTGGTGGCGCACGCCTTTAATCCCAGCACTCGGGAGGCAGAGGCAGGCAGATCTCTGTGAGTTCGAGGCCAGTCTAGTCTACAAGAGCTAGTTCCAGGACAAGCTCCAAAGCTACAGAGCAAACCCTGTCTCAAAAAACCAAAAATAGTTTTCAAAAAAAGAAACACAAAGGCCCATAACTATTTTTAAACATGTTCGGTACCCTTACTCATCAAGGAAATGCAAATTGAAACTACTTTGAGACAACCATTCCACCCCAGTCAGAACGGCTGACACCAGCCAACCTCACAGCCAGTATGGAGAGGATGTAGAGAGAAAGGAGCCCACTCACTGCTAGCCAAGATGCAAAGTTATGTACAGTGGTGTGGAGATCATGCCGGACATTTCTCAAAAACATTCAGAACAGAGCTAACGCATGCCCCAGCTGTTTCGTGTACCCAGAGAACTGCACATCCTTCGGGAGGGATGTCTGAGCCCTCATGATTATTGCTGCCTAATTCACTAGAGCAGACAATCGGAATCAGCCTTGTTGCCCACCAACAGGTGAGTGGATAATGAAAATGTGTGTGGGGTGTATGTGGTGTGTGGTGTGTGTGTGGTGTGTGTGTGTGGTGTGTGTGTGTGGTATGTGTGTGGGGTGGTGTGTGGGGTGTGTGTGTGTGTGTGTGTGTGTGGTGGGTGTGTTTATGGGCTAGGTGTTGTGGCACATACTTGTAATTCCAGCCACACTGCAGGCTGAAGCAAGAAGACCAGGAGTTCAAGGACAGCCTGGGCTACAGAGTAAGAGCCAGAGTCTTAAACAAAATAAAGTAAGTAAGGCATGGGTGTGTACATCTTTCATCCCAGAACTTGGAAGACAAGACAGAGGCAGGTGGATGTCTGTGAGTTTGAGGCTGGTGTGATCTACATAGTGAGTTCCAGACCAGCTAGGGCTACCCAGGGAAACCCTATCTCAAAGCTAAACAAACAAAAGACCAAGTGAGTCCCCCAGTGGCAGAAAGACAACCAGAACACAAGACTTCAGAGCCTGTCCTGACGCTGCCCACTGTTGTTGACCTCCAGCAGCGAGGGAGACACCCACCATCTGTCAGCAGGATAATGGCATGGCGGATCTCATGCCAGGCAGAGGTCGCCAGGTTGAAGCGGGCGATCATGTTATTCATCATGAGGTAGACGCTGTCCAGAGCCTTGAGAATGTTAGTCCCAGAGGCATTTTCATGATCTGGAATGTGCCAGAAAAAAAAAATCTCTTGAAAACAAAAACGACAAAAGCCCTCTCTACCTGACTGGGAATGGGGCGTCTCTCTGTGTGAGAGAACCAGAAATGCAAGGAGTCAGCATGTCTGATAAGCTCGGATATCTTGTATATCCTTTCAAGCATTTTGGTTTTTTCACCTTAGAATGTTCACTGCAGAATCAGATATGATGGTGCAAGTCTGTAACCCTAGCACTCAGAAGGCAGAGGCAAGAGGATCTCTGTGAGTTTGAGGCCAGCCTGGTCTACAGAACAAGTTCCAGGGCAGCCAGCGCTACACACTGAGACTTTGTCTCAAAAATTAATTAAATACAAACGGAAATACTCATTGTGTAATCTTCAGTCTAAAAGCACTACATGCTCCAAAGATGAGATGAAGTTTCCAAAGAGCTTGTGGTGCAGCTGTCTGGCGGCACCCAGACACAGGATGCATGGTTTTACACGGTATGCAGGCGGGTGATGAAAGCTATGAGGTGTAGAAACTGGAATCCTACCATTACCCTTGGACCCAAGTACCGGAAGAATGAAGAAATGTGCTGGGTGGTCGTGGCGCATGCCTTTAATCCCAGCACCCGGGAGGCAGAGACAGGCAGTTATTTGTGAGTTTGAGGCCAGCCTGGTCTACAAAGTGAGCTCCAGGACAGCTAGAACTGTTACACAGAGAAACCCTGTCTCAAAAAAAGAAGAAGAAATGTACTCAA
>LOJH01026961.1:1016-15713 GCA_001685095.1 Ellobius talpinus
ATCTCCAGTCCCTTATTGGCTAACTATCACATATTGATCTAATCCATTTCTAATCATCTGTATCGCCACTTGTCTGTGGCTTACCGGCATGAGTCTAACCAGCGTCTGTCTCAGAGAGGAGAGTCTGACTCTGCTTTCTTCCTCCCAGCATTCTGTTGTCTACTCCACCCACCTAAGGGCTGGCCTATCAAAAGGCCAAGGCAGTTTCTTTCTTAACCAATGAAAGTAACACATAGACAGATGACCCTCCTACATCACTGTTCCTCTCTAACCTTATAATGTAATGCTGAGATTGGTTCTCTTTAAATTCCTCTGTCTGGATTTGAATATCTCTATGATCCATTTTAATAAGCTTTTCTAAGACTTGTATCTTGGCATTAATATCAACAAACTTTTTAAGGGATAAAACAAGAATGATCAAATTGATGTTTATAATTGACATTACACGAACCCCATCTAAGTCAATTATCCCCTCATTTAATTGTTCCATTTTTAAACCATCCATTGTGTAATCACACAGAGACGTAACTCCCTCCATTGTAATAATAATAATTATAATGATTCCCATTTTTAACATGGGAAAAAGCTCTCTTTCTTTTTAACTAATTCTTCTCTTTAAAAATTCCCCATTGTCTTAGCAAATCTGCTGATGATGGTGAAGATGACGAGGAAGTGTGAGGCTGACTGTTGCTGCGTAGAACAGTAGATGCCCAAGTGGTGTCAAGGCAGCTACTAGTGCGGCAGCAGCCTGAGGAGGGGGTCCAGGGAAGGCCCACAACCCATTGGTAGAGGGAGCCCGCTATCTGAAAAATGCACTTTTGTGGGGAAGAAGCATGTGTGGCAGGAGCTGCCTAAAGGCAGAGCTGGCCAGTAATGAAGGGCTAACTCCAATAATGTTTGGAACCCAAGCACCTGTGGAATTTGTTGCAGAGAGGCTGCAACAGAAAAATCCCAGACTTCGCTCAGAGGGCTTGGGAAAAAGGAAGGAAAACTTAGCCGATGGGGCAGTGACTACAGCTGCATGCAGCTCCGGCCTGTGTCAGTGGCTGTAAAGTCACAGATGTTTGGTAGAAAGCATCACCCTAGCTCCCTAACACTTCTTTATACAAAAAGTCTGGATTGTTTTCCTGGGGGCTTCACCCCAGCTTCTGGCATAAGACCTCTCCCCAGGGAGGGTCAAGAAAGCCTGCCAAATGATAACCGCTCCCCAGGGAAGGTCAAGACCAATCCCACAGGCTATTTAAACTGCCCCCAGAGAATGAGCTCCAGGTTTCTCGTGGTCTCCCCTTTCCTCTTTTCCGCTCTCTATGCTTTCCCATGGCCACCCAGGAGCATTTCATTAAACATGGGCATTTTTATTCAGTCTAATTCAGTCTGATTGGAATTGTTTGCATCAGCGGAGAGGCTCATCTTAAGAGAAATACCTAACAACAGGCAAGCAGCTTTTTCATGAATTTGTGTCCCAAAAAATTGGACACCAGATGAAGCATGATCCTCATTCGTCTTATCAATAAAAACCTGGAGTCAGAAATTGGGGTAAAAGCTGAAAGATCAGAGGAACAAAGGAGTAACCACAGTCACTTCTTACATCTCCAATTCCTCAGACCAAAAGGTCTGAGATCCTGTCCCTGCCATGCCTTATCACTTTCTGTTTGTCTGCAGACCTCCAGACCTCTGTGATTAGCCAGTGGCTATCTCCATCCTCTGATCTCCAGGCAAGATTTATTTGTCATAACACAAACAACAGTCTCTGACATAAAAGTTTGAAAATCATGTCCTAGATGAGCCAGCCCATCCCATAGATAGCACAACTGAGACCCTCCATAGAATATAAGGACCATGGCCCAGATCACAGACCCTATAACACTGTTAGGAATACGAAAAACTAGCTAGGTATGGTGGCACATGCCTTTAATTCCAGCACTTGAGAGACCAAGGCAGACAAATTTCTATGAATTCAAAACCAGCCTAGTTTACATAGCAAGTGCCAAGCCAACCAATGCTACAGAGTGAGAAACTATTTCAAATAATCCAAAAATAAACTTTGTGCCATGTCTCTGCTTGTCCCCCATTTTTAATTCAAAGTGAAATTAGAGAACAAGTCCAGTAGATGGCACTATGACAATGGTTCTCAACCTTTCTAATGCTGCAACCGTTTCATACAGTTCCTCATGTAGTGGTGACCTCCAGTCATAAAATTATTTTGTTGCTACCTCACAGCTGTTATTTTGCTACTGTTATGAATCATAATGTTAATATATGGTATGCAGGATATCTGATATTCGACTGTGGGAGCTGAGAATGCAGGCCATTTCCCACATTTGTCTCACGGTTGGAATAGCTGTGAGACTGACTAACTGTTGAATCAGGCACCTTCTGACACAGAAGATGGTTGCCTAGCTGCTTTGGTAGTAATGCAAAACTGGCGCCATCCTGAAAGTGGTCAGGATATGCTAATGTCGCTCTGCTCCTTCTACTGTAATTATGAAATCACCTGGGAAAGAGGTGACAAAATAAACATAAGCAAGATGTGACTTAAGTCATTCCCTGCTACCTAGGAAACTGAATGCAAATGAAGTTTTTGTTACCTTCCCCCCTGATTTCAGGATTTGAATGATCACTGAAACTTCCTCCCAATTCTGTCACGTGAATTGTGTCTTTAATATTCACATGCTTCTACACTGGTGAGAAATGTTTTCTGTTGGGCCTGGACCCCAACATTCGACCCCTATGAAAGGGTCTTTTGATACCCCAAGGGGTCATAACCCACAGGTTGAGAACCACTGCACTATGAGGAAATAGTCTGTTCAAGGCCATGGTAAACATTAGCTAGTGGCATTTCATTCAGCAAGATAGCCTTTCTCAAACAGCTTCCTGCAAGCATTATTTGTACATATTCTAACTCGATAATACAAGCAACCAAGGCCATCTTCCCTCATTGCCCTGTATCCATCACCTATCCCACTGTTTTTCAACCTTCCTGATGCTGTGACCCTTTAATACAGTTCCTCATGTTGTGGTGGCCCCCAACAATAAAATTGTTTTCATTGCTATTTCATAACTCTTATTTTGCTACTGTCATGAGTCATAATGTAAACATCTGTCTTTTCCAATGGTCTTAGGTGACCACTGTGAAAGGGTCAGTTGACTCTCCCAAAGGGGTCACAACCCACAGGTCGAAAACTGCTGACCTACTGTTTTGCTTCAGAGACAGCACATTCAAAGGCAGTGGGTGAGAGACCCACAACAAAACCCAACCTTGCCCTGGACACTGTGATAAGTCAGGCCACGAAGGACATTTCTGGGCAAATCCACACCATATTGCTCTCTTTGAGTCAGCAGCAACAACCATTCCATTGAACAATTTAAGGTAACAAAGGTGGCAAATTGAATTGAAGGGTCTGACCACAACATCATTTTCTCCTGTACTCTTTGTTGTAGAATATTTGTTTACATTGTGTGAAGTTGTGTCACTGTGGTTGGTTTAATAAAGAGCTAAATGTCCAATAGCTAGGCAGGAGAGAATAGGTAGGGCTTCCAAGCAAAAACAGAAACTGAGAGGAGGAATCTAGGCTCGTGATTTCACGAGCTAAGTAAGATGTGCTACTAAGAAGAGATATCCAAGTCATGTGGGCATAATGTGGATTAATTTAAACAGGTTAATTTAACTTATAAGAGCTAATTGGAGAAAAACCTAAGCTTTCATAATTAATAATAAGTCTTTGTGTCATTATTTGCAGACTGGCAGTCCCATCAAAAAACATACTACTACAAATGGTATCCAACATTCAGCATGTAAATCCACATAGGGCTTAAAAAAGCTGAAAACAAAGTTTTTAATTAGGCTCGGTGCTTGCAACGTACAGAGGCACAATTCCTTTATGTGGCCCTGCTACTAAGTGTTAGGAATATTTTCTAACACAAGCTCTCTGCCAATGCAAAATCACAACCAAGCCAAATCAAAACAAACCAAATTAAAATATATTCAGGTTTAATTGGACTCCTGTGCTCTTGGGTGATCCCGAGGGAAATGGGAAAGCTGCCAATGAGACCAGGGTGGGGGACCACATGTTTATTTGGGGGTAGGTGTTTATATAGCCTGGGGGAGTGGTCTTGACCTTTCCTGGGGGAGGGGTCAAGGTTTGCAAGGCTACCTTGACCCTCCTTGGGGAGGAGTTAAGGTTCAAGGGGCACAGGGGCGGGGCCTCCAAAGATGGAGGCTGGAAACCAGGATTTCACTAAGCACTTGAGTGGGATTTATGAGCAATGGGCAGTAACTAGTCTTGGCAGGAAACTAGGTAGAAATGCCTAGCAGTTTAAGGTGTGGCTCATGCATTAGAGAACACTGCAAGAGTGTGACTGCAGGAGCTTGCTAGTCAGATTCAGGCAGAGAAAGCCTCTGGACAGGTTAGTGACATGTATGCTGATCCCTTTACATGGGAACAGCTCTCAGACTGGATGAGTGGTGAGGGATATTCAATTACATTGTGAATCCCACAAGCATTTGGGTTGATTAAATAACATTAACTTTGGGTCAGGAGGCTGAGTTAACAGTTAGTTGACACAATGTAATCATAGAGCATCAAAGGGCATCTGGGCGAGATAGAGAAACACAGGAAGTAGTAGTAGGGAGGCATTTGGAATGGCACAGGTTTTTCTGGTTTGACAAAGGAGAAGTAAGGATTTTTCAGAGATACCAGCAAGGAAATAAGGTTAGCTTGTTGCTGTCCAGCCTCTCTGAACTAGCAGCTTTTCATCTCAGCCTTTTTAATCTTGAGTCTTATTTATAAATAGAATGATAGAGACTTAGTTAAACCTACCTTTAGTGTCAGCAACAGACCTGGTGCCTGTGGGAAAAGAATTCCCACAAGGCTAGAGACTGAGCAACCAGGCCACTGCTAGAAAGCAGAGACACTGCAGAAACACAATTACTGGCTTAGATAGCAGTAGACTAAAGTGCAGCAACTCTGCCAAAGTTAAAACAACAGATGAGACATGATAAATCTTGTTAGCTACAGAATCCTCGTGACACTTTGGTTATACAGTCCAAATGGACTTATAAAGTTGACAGATGCCCTTTACCTGCTCAAACATAGAACAGAAATCACCTTTAGCTGATTTGTATACACTGCACATTCCATACTTTTAGTAATATAGATATGTATGTTACCTTTTAAAGTGTGTATGTTTTCAGAACAAAAGAACCGGATATGAACAAAGACAAGACAAGTAACCCATATGATCCAGCCTCTCAGAATACATCAATTACAGTTTCCTCAAAATTCTACATACATAACAACTTCAAAGCTGCTAGCTGAGATGGACCAGCCTCACACACTGCTCCAGCCAGGACTTCAGATAAGCTCTACACTTTCCCATAACACAAAAACTAAACAAAAATAATACAGCTAACCCTCTCAGGACTTGACTATTATCCAAAATTTCTCAGGTTCTCCTAAGAATTCCATTGTCCCCAAACAAGAGGAAACAGTCTAGAGAATACAATGCCCATATTCCCAAGAGTTGGGGTGAGTGTTTTTTGGTTGGTCAATGGATTATGGATGTTTATCATCATTTAGGAGGTTGTTTGCAAGTTATTGTTGGTCATGGTCAGGGAGAAAGCTAAGCAAAGGAGATTAGATTAAGGTATCTCTTTCTGAGGAGAAGAAGGGGAGATATAGTGTGGAAATGATGGGATGAATGACAGATTATTGAATCAACTTTAAACTAAAAAGCAGCTAGTAATCTTTTAATAAATACTTTATATTGGTATGAATTTTTGTATATTGACAGAAATTTAAAGTTATTTTGTTAGAACATTATACATGTTTCTTTTGTTTAGGGTATTTTTGTACATTAATATAAATTTAAGGTCATTTTCATTATACTGTATATATGTTTCTACCCTTGTTTAAGGTATTATATCTCTGCAGATGATTTAAAGCTATTATTATAAACTATTTAGGATACTTAAGTAATACAGGTTAGTAGTTAGTCATCTATAACAATCAAACTTGTAGTCACATTACATATGTTTTGAAGGTAAAACATATATTTTACATAGATAGATAGTCTTCAAACACTTCAGAGATCTACAGAATATAGCACTTAAGATGTTTTAATAATATGAAGTTTTACATGATAGTGAGACATGTCTGTTCCTGGCAGCACCAATTTACTTCAAAACAGGATGATGGGCATTGAAGAACATCCCTATGGAGTTTACTTTTATTGTGGCAAAGTTAGCCACTGGACAAGAAACTGCTCTTGCCTCAAGTGTTGACAATATGCTGTCCAAATTGGATAAGCAGGGCACAAAAGAAGGTGACTGCCAAATATTGTCAAGACATGGTAGGACAGTCATTCAAAAAATTCCTGCTCCACAAAAAAAATTGTCAGATATTCTAGGCCTATAGGTCAAAGATGGATAGCCCAATGTTGCAGAGAAACCTTGGGTAACTGTCCAGGCATCCAGATTGTGTACTAAGAAGAGGTAACTGAACCATATGGAAGAACACAGATTAAAATATATGGGTTAAGTTATAACAGCTAGTTGTGGAAAAGCTTAAGCTAAGGTCAAGATTTCATAATTAATAATTAGTCTCTGTGTCATTATTTCTGGGCTGGTGGTCCTGATCAAAAAGTACTAGTACAACTCTCTGAGTAGTACTGCCCAGAACTTCATGTCATCTATCAACACTTCCTCCAAGCTTCCCAAGTTCTACAACTTTGATGCTATAACTTTTATTGGGATGCAGCCTGTGAAATGAATGGGATTGGTAACTCCAAAAATGGGAAATATGACACTATCTGTATCTACTTTGCTGTGGTAACCCACAAGGCTCAGAAGCTCTAGGTGATTAATAAATGGCTGAAAATGAAGTGAAATTACCAGCTTCCATTTAGGGCTGATAGAGTATCCCTATCTTAGAAACAAGGGATCAGAAGAAGCTAAAAAGCAAACACAGCTTAGTTAAGGTAGTTGAAGTCCAAACCCAATCAGGGTCACTGGGGTGCATCTTCTTCCTATGTATGAAGATAAAGCCAGCGATAAACATGAATCTATATTCCAGAAGCCTCAAGGAAAAAGAGAGAAAGGTGGGAAACAGGTCAGCTCAACATTGGGAGGAGAGAATCAAAATGGGGAGCATCTGGGAAAGATAAAACAAGGCACAGTGTACCACACAGCTGAACAGAGGCCTAGAGTTTCTTCAAGCTATGAGTTCACATGGTCCTGAGTCAGGCTGGAGACAATACCAAAGATGGGGTTGGTAAGGAGACAATTCAAGACTGCACAGAAGGATCACTCCTCGAAAGAAAGAGTTCTGGATGCCTGAGTGTCTCCCTCTAGGAGAACACACATCAGAAATGGGGGGGTCACAGGTTCCATAAGGATGAGTGGTAGGGAACTCCAGGGTATTTGTGACTATTTAAAATTACCAACACCTACAAGAATACTGAGTCAAAAGTAGCCCTACAGGACAGGCACTAAGAATTTCTGGGGACTAAGGGTAGAGACAGAAACAAGACTGAAATACAAATACACATAACAGGACTTGTGCACTGTCTGGGTTTATATGTCAACTTTACACAAGCTAGAGTCATCAGAGAACAAGGAACCTCAGTTGAGGAAATGCCTCCATGAGATCCAAGTGTGAGGCATTTTGTCAATTAGTGATCGATAAGGGAGGGCACAGCCAATTGTGGATGGCATCATCCTCAGATTGGTAGTGGTTACTAAGAAAGCAGGCTGAGTAAGCCAGTAAACAGCACCTCTCCGTAGCCTCTGTTCCCGCCTCTTGTTTGAGTTCCTGTCCTAACTTCCTTCAATGATGGACTATGATGTGGAAATGTAAGCCAACTAAACCCTTTCATCCATAACTTGCTTTTTTTTGTTTCATGACAGCAATAGAAACACTAACTAAAAACCCCAAGAGAATTTGGCACCAGTATACTTGGGTATTGCTGTGACAGACCTGACCGTGTTTTGGAAAGGAGTGTGGAAGGACTTTGGAACTTTGAGCTAGAAAAGCCATTGAGTATTGAGAGCTCAGTGGGAAATTCTTGAGGAGCTTGGAAGATATGAATGTTGAAAGCAGTGCAGAAGATAGGCCTGGCTTAGGATATTTCAGAGGGAAATTTAAAAACTCGATGAGGGCTGATTGCTGTTTTAAATTGAGATTCTGTAGTTCTGGTCAGCTGGGGCTTAAGAGTCAACTGTGATTAACAAGAAACCAGCACCACTGAAGTAAAATCTTTGAGTTACTGACACAATAGATGTTGGAAAGCTGAAACTGAGAAATTACCAGTGATTTTAAAAAGACCAGTATCACTGAGGTGAAATCATCTGGGAAGTGTTTCCTGAGATAGCAGAAAAGCTATGTTCCAGGGGCTGCCAGGTCATGGTTGTACCTCCTTTTGGCAGCTAGACTTGTTATTGTGTAAAAGCCACCCAGGTGGTACTTGATTTTGAAGGCATGAAGGGGTCATGCAGAGAAGTTGAGACTTGGCACCATGAAGAGAGCCTATGCGAGGCTACTGGTGAAAGTACAGCCCAGCTGCAGCAAGGCAGCCCAGCATTTTGGAGATTCCAGTACCATGGGATGACTACCAAGAACAGCAGTAGTGGTGTACTGGAGCCAGCTGGAGCTCAGAAGATAGCAGTGTGTGCTACAGAGGGCAGAACTGGAGAAGTGACCCAAGCTATTTGGAGGAATCCAGATGATTGTGAGTGGATACCAGACAGTGGATGAATTGAATTTGATTTTGCTTTGATTTGATTGTGACTGTGCCCTAAGGTATTTGGTTTATTTTTTTATTTTACTGGATCTCACAGTTGAGAGACTGAATTTCAAAGGACTGAATTTTAAAAGAAATAGGCTACTTTAAAAGGACTAAAATTTTAAAGTTTTAATTTATAAAGACTTTAGGACTTTCAAGGTTATTTATATTTTTAATGTGAGATCTTGGGGATGAATAAGAAAGAGTTTGGCTTATGTAATGATTTGTTTGTGTATCAAGTTGAGAAGGGGTCAGTTGTACTGGCTGGTTTTGTGTCAACTTGACAGAAGCTAGAGTCATCAGAGAAGAAGGAGTCTCAGTTGAGGAATTGTCTCCATGAGATCCAGCTGTAAAGAATTTTTTCAATTGGTGATCAATGGGGAAGGCCCAGCCCACA
The DNA here is from genome assembly GCA_001685095.1 of Ellobius talpinus. NCBI lineage: Eukaryota > Metazoa > Chordata > Mammalia > Rodentia > Cricetidae > Ellobius > Ellobius talpinus. The sequence goes on from LOJH01026961.1 coordinate 10,195, forward strand.
GTGGGTGGTGCCATCCCTGGGCTGGTGGTCCTGGCTTCTACAAGAAAGCAGGCTGAACAAGGTAAGGGAAGCAAGCCAGTAAGCAGCACCCCTCCATGGCCTCTGGATCCGCTCCTGCCTCCAGGATCCTGCCTGTTTGAGTTTCTTCAATGATTAACAATGCCATGGAACTGTAAGCTGAATACTTTTCCTCCCGCAAGTTGCTTTTTGGTCATGGTGTTTCATCACAGCAATAGAAACCCTAACTATGACAATTTGTTACATAGAATTCAAACAGCGCCCATTCCACCCAACAAGACAAGGGACTCCACAGAAAAATGGGCCAAAGCCATATCTCAAAGGAGGAAACTGGACTGAGCAAGAAGTACGTAAGGGAAACTATCAATCTGGGTCAAGGTACTACAAAGTGCTGGAGTTAGATCACAAGGCAGGGTCAAAGGTGAAACCTCTGCAGAGGAAGGCATGCTATGGACTTCTCACTTGAAGAAACAATGAGAAGAGGGTGGCATTCTCCAAATTGTACAAGGAGACAAGAAGAGCAGGCACAGAGGAAGGAGGAACAATGGAAAACACAATACCCAGAGCCTGAGATCTCCAAAGCATCATGCAAGGACAGTAAATTGGTAGGTGAGAGAAGGAGGGATTGCAGAGATGAAAGCTGATCTTTTGAAAAATGAGCACAAGAGATGTGCATCCTTTCAAGACTCTGTCAGTGAGAGCAGCTGGAAGCATCTGTTAAAGAGAATGTGGACCGAGGGTTAGAAAGCAGATCATTTCCAAGAATTATCACTTTATAATTCCAAATGAAAATAAAGATAGAGGAGGAATTCTAGAGTTTTCTCAAAGGCACCTGTGGTAATATTTTGTTTGTGCTTTAACAAAGTTTGCATGAAGATCCGAGTGTAGAGCAAGTCACTAGTTAGCCATAGAGGCAAGGCAGTGATGGAACACACCTTTAATCCCAGTACTCAGGAGACAGAGGCAGATGGATCTCTGCAAGTTCAAGGCCACCCTAGGCTAAAAGAGATCAAATCTGCTAAGAGAGAAACAGAATTCATACAAAGGTGATCCCCACACTTGGGATCACACACCTTAAATCCCAGCACTAGGGAAGGGAGACAGGAGGGATATGGCTGGGCAGAGAGAAGAATATAAGGCAGGAGGAGACAGGAGCTCAGAGCATTCATTCTGAGGATTCATGGAAACAAGATCTTGCCCACTTTGGTCTGAGAATTCTGTAAAGGTCTCTCTAGTGCCTGTTTTTTTTTAAATTTCCTGATCTTTCAGCTCTCACCCCGATATCTAAGTCTGGGTTTTTATTATTAAGACCAATTAGAATTTGAGCTACAGGTACCCAAATGTCACTTCACCCTATCTAGAACTTGGTAAGATGACACTTTTCCAAGTCCTGCCCACCAATGCAACAGAGTTGGCTTTGCCTTATTAGATGACAGAGCACTCTTCTGATGTTTGACAAGGCCAATAGGGAGTTTGTGTTACATTTTGCACCCTCCTCCTAAGGGTACCCAGAGAGATCAGGGACAGCTTTGTAAATCGGAGAAGGGGACCCTTGTCAGTGTCTCCACACAGTTCCTCACTTATGATTCCCACACTGTAAGAATCTGGATCCTTGAGTATGTCCAAATTCTTCAACACAGCAGAAAACAGGAAGAGGAGTATTCCACATTCAAGGGGTGCCCCCTCACATATATGAATTGAAATTGTTCTCTGGAAGGTATTGAAGTGTTTAGCAGAAGACAGCAGCCTCCCAAAGTAGGAGCCAAGGCATAGACAGTGGCATAAATGAAAAAGAGGTCCAGTGACCTCTAAAGTCTTGGTGGCTTTCACAGAATCTCCCCCTCCTGTGATGAAGGGACTCTATTCCCCTCCCCTCCCTCCATATGTCCTATTCCCTGGGATTTTTAAACAATGATAATAGCAGCACCTCACCGCAAATGAGATGGCAGTCCCTTGTGGACCCAATTTTTTTTAAGAAGCTACTGTTTTCCAGGAACCCTGCTTATAGAAATGAGTAAAAATGCACAGATTCTGAGAAAGCAGTAACAGCTTCAGGTAGGTTTCAAGTACATATTGCAAAGAACATGGGGATGGAGGACAAAATACTACCAAAGATACAAGATAAAAGTGCCTAAATATCAGGGTTAAGACAGTGAAGGCTTATGAACAAAGGCAGCTTGGACTTGAGTGGGGCAGACATGGTAGAGAAGAGCTACTATAAAGTCAAAGGGAAAGTTCCCCCACTGAAGCTTGCTGAGTCAGAGACAAACCAGTACAGAGTGCAGCAGAATGCTGAGCCATGATCCACCATAAAGGTAGAACTAAGATTGAAGTATGCTCTTGAGACCTAGACACAAGAAGACTTGGTGGAAGAAATGTTTTCCAGAGGGGATTGACAGGGAAAGCTCTGCAATACACAAAATGAACTTGTGGGTAGATAATGGCTGGAGCAGGGATATTCAGGAGGCTGGCAGTCTCAACCAGATTCTTAGGGATGATCTCAGGCAGCAGATGAGGACTGTCCTCAGAAAGTAGCCCTCATGGCCTGGAGGATGAGATCCAGACCTTGACTCCCAAGACAATGTGCAGGACTCTCTGCAAGAGAGCACAGGAGCGGAGCAGAGTGCCCTGAAGAAAGACTGGGACTCCAATTGCAAAGTACAACACTGGAAATGCAGGCTTCATGGGAAAGGTGGTCTGTGCTTTGACCAACTTTGGTCTAAGAAATGCATGCCATAAGAGCAAAGATTTGCTTTCCTCTTGTAAAATAGGTCTTAGCAAGTTTAGGATCACTGGAATATATGGACAGTGGAGCCTAAAGAAAGGAAGGCTTACCTAGGGAATACAGTCTTGCACTGTAGACTCAGCCTAGATCCCAGGCTAGAGTTCCTGGCCTTCTTGCAGCCTCCTCGCCCTTGCCATTTTGAATTTTACCTCAGGATGTGACTCACAAGTTCTGAATGCACATCTCAGGTTCTGCCCTTCTCTTTCAAAAAGATCGTCCCAACTTGAAGAACACACAGTACCATGCTGCTCCTCCGACAGCCTGACTCCCAATTCTCCCTCACCACCCACAGCCCCACGTCCAACTCAACCTCATACCCTCAGTCTAACTGTGCCCTAGTCCTTCATTCTCCCATCCTATTCCAGGAATACACAGACCCGTCCTGTTCGCTGACAAAACATAAGTATTCAAAGTATTCCCCTCAATTCCTACCTTGGAGCTCACAGCCCTGACAGGTTCTGGCTCCTGCTCCCCCAGTGGCAGCTTGCACAGCAGCTGGAAAGCTTTTAGATGTTGTTAACCATTCTCAGGAATTGCCTTGCATAATGATAGTCACCTTCATCACGGTCATGGCTGTTGTGCTAGTTTGAATGCAATTGACCCCCACAAGCTCAGAAGGAATAGCAATATTGGGAGGTGTGGTTTTGTTGGAATAGGTATGGACTTGTTGGAAGAAGTATGTCACTGTAGAGGCAGGCTTTAAGGTCTCATAAATAAGCTAAACACAGTGTGGGAGACAGTTCATTTCCTGTTGCCTGTGAATCAAAGATGTAGAATTTTCAGCTCCTTCTCCAGCACCATGTTTGCCTGCACAGCACCATGTCCCACTGTTTACTTTGATAAGAGTTGCTATGGTCATGGTGTTTCTTCAGAGCAATAGAAACCTTAACTAAGACAGAAGTTGGTACCAGAGACTGGAGTATTGCCATGATAGGCCTGACCATGTTTTTGTTCAGAGGAATTTGGACTTTGGTACTTTGGGTTAGAAAAGCAGTGGAATGCCTTAAGTATGGCACACTGGGCCATACTAGTAGGAACATGGAAGACAATGGTGCTGACAATGACTTGAACTGTATGGAGGAGGCTAGCTCAAGTGGCCTCAGAAGAGAAGAATATTAGCATGTGGCCTAGAGACCAGTCTTGTGATATTTTGGTGAAGAATGTGACTGCTTTTTGCAATTGTCTGGAGTTTGCCTGAAAGGAGGAGATTTGGATTCCTCTGTAGGCAGAGTAAATCTCAAAACAGCCTAGTATAGACATTGTTATATGGTTATTAGTAGTAACTCTAATGAAAATTTATAATGAAAATGAGCAAGTTGAGCAGGGTAAATTACAAAATGTATAATTTGAGGAGAAAAGGAGCACCAGAAAGTAGAATGGAGCTAAGTCCTGTATTTAAGGAGATAAATAGGTTAAGAAATGGAATAAAGGGAGTGGTGAATTCAGTCCAAGATCCCACCCACCAAAGCTTCCAACTTGTGAAAAGGAATTAAAGACAAGCTTAGAGCTGGGTGTGTTGGCAGAGGCTGCTCATTCATTTTCTGGCCGCTTAGAACCAAAATAATCACACAGAAACTATATTAATTGCAATACCATTTGGCCAATAGCTTAAGCATATTTCTAGCTAGCTCTTACATCTTAAATTAACCCACTTCTATTATTTTATATTTTACCACAAGGCTCTTGGTTTACCAGTATCAGTACAAAGGAGTCTTTCCCCTCCCATGGCTAAATGGCATCTCTTTTACTCTGCCTACTCTCTCCTCCTTTATCTGCTTGGAATTCTCACTGTGCCCTATTCTGTGCTACAATAGGCCCAAAGCATCTTCTTTATTAACCAAATGTATTCACAGCATACAGAGGGGAATCCCACATCATGGGTGTGATGGGGCACACCTTTAATCCCAGCATTTCAGCAGCAGAGGCTGTTGGATCTCTGAGTTTGAGGCCAGTCTGGTGTACAGAGCAAGTTTCAGGGCAATCAAACTTAGGCAGTGAAGGAAACAATTGAAAACAGGAAATTGGTGAAAATGGAATTGAACAAGGGGAGCATGTTCTAGTCCCAGTAAGGAACAGAACTTGGCAGCTTTGGCCATGCAGTTATCGCTTTAAGAATAAAAGAAATGGATTATGGAATTTGCCTCTGTTACTAAGGAAAGTCACTGAGGCCAGGCATGTGTCAGTGGTGTCCCTGAATGGAGGCCTAATGGAAGCTTTGTGAAGTTGAAGCCTAGATTGCCTTGGAGACCCCAAAATGTTGGAGATGCCAGAGTCAAGGAATACCTCCCAAGGAAAGCTGCTCCTGGGGAGTGGAAACACTCCAAGAGAAAGAGTATTTTGCAATCAACAAAGCTGAAAGGAATTGGAGATCTGAAGAACATTTTGACACCAGACATGGAAATACAGAGTTTGGAGTCTGCCCAGCTGGTTTTCAGTCTTTCTTTGGTCCTGTATTTCCTCACTGTGCTCCTTTCCCTGTGTTTTGGAATGGTAATGGATATCCTATAGCATTATATGTTGTAAGTATATGATCTGCTTTTAGGATTTTGATATTACAGGGGATAATAGTTAAGAGACTGGATGAATCTGAGAAAAAAATTAGACTTTTAAATAAGTTTGAGACTACTATAAATCACAGGGACTTTTGTTGTTTGCTTTTGGCTCCTTGTTCTTTGACTTTGGGGGGAGGTCTCCCACCAACCAGCTCCCAAATAAA
>LOJH01026962.1:0-18216 GCA_001685095.1 Ellobius talpinus
GCTAATAAGAAGACTGAGCTAATGGGCCAATCAGTTTTATAACATATGGAGATCGCTGTGTGATTTTCTTTGGGACATGGTGGCTGTGGCGTACTGGGTGGGACGGAAACCCCGACAAGCAGGCCCCCTCATGTTACAAGAGAGGATGGGTTCTCACTCCCTAGCCCCCAAACCTGGGATTTAGTGGCATTCCCTGCCCACCTTGCCAAGGCATTTTGTTATACAAGCATTCAAAGTCTGGTTTGTGGCTGAGTTTACTTTTAGACTTTCTTTTCAAGGTAGTAACAGAGTGACGGGCCTTGGGATTGGCCACCAGCTCAGTCAAGTGCTCTATGCTGCCCCATACGGACCACTCCGTCCTGGCCTAGACCTAAGACCAACTACATAGTTCATAGCACTTAGTGCAAAATTAAAGTACTGGGCCCTTTGTGAAAAACTGATGAAGACTTTTCTTTTGTTTCTATATTTTTTGAGACAGGGTTTCTCTGTGTAGCTTTGGAACCTGTCCTGGAGCTTACTTTGTAAACCAGTCTGGCCTTGAACTCATAGCGATCTGCCTGCCTTTGCCTCCTGAGAGCTGGGATTAAAGGCATGTGCCACTACCACTGGTGTGATGAATTTTTAAACAGCGACAGTATTCAGCCAAAGAAGCTCTTTTGAACTGAGTCACTGGCCACACACCCACAACACTGGCCATGCCTAGACCATTTAGCAAGGGGAGTAACAGGCCATGGCTGCACCTCCGTCAGGACAAATTGCCAACTGAAAGGTGTTCATCTTCTAGAGAGTAAGATACCTAGCCTAGGGCAGAGCCCAGGAGGCAACCAGGAGGCAAGCCTGCAGGGCAGCTAGGACTTTTTTCCCACTTGCTGGGAAAACAGCTCAGAGTACATCTCTGGGGACCGGTTAGGACCAGCGATGATGTCATTATGTATGGAGACTCAGTTTTGACCTTCCTTCTCTGGTTGTATTTTTGTAGTTTTACACAGCAGGATACAGAACCAGGCTCTCTATGGAACTGAAATCCCCTTGACACCCGAGGAGACCTAAGCAGCTTCATAAATTGTCCAATACTTCCAGAAGGTGTCATGGGTACTATAAAATCAGCCCTAGGGCTAGTCCCTCCATGACTCAGACCTTGTGCAATGGGGATAAGACAGTCTGGGGGACAGCATGGGGCACTTCTTGGCATGGAGAGCTCACTCAGGAGATTTAGCTATTCTTTGTACTATTCATGGGAAGTGCTTCAATTTCCTATTTTATTTTATTGCCTTTGTTGCTCTGCCAATGTTCATTGATCCAGTACTTCTATCCTCCTTAAGTTGATACTGATGCTGTTTCAATAACAAAAATACCTGAACCACTCTGTGTTCTACCCCTTCCTCCAGACAGCCACAAACCTGCCATCAAAGGGAGGAGAATCTGGTTTGGGGAACCTAACTTTTCCACTATGTACCACCCAGGAAATATTCCTAACACATGTACCCCAATAAAAAACTTTTATCTCTATATCTAGTATATGATTTTTGTAACAAAACTAGGATTGGGGCTGCTGAAATGGCTCCATGAGCAAGGCACTTGCTGCTAAGCCTGTGGCCCTGAATTGAATCCCAGGAACTCACGTTGTAGGAGAAAATTGACCCCAACAAGATGGCATCTGATCCCTGCCCATATGGTGTGTTACATATGTACCCATGTATATACACACACAGGCATACATAAATATATACACCTATATATGCACAAAGGAGTATAATTTTTAAAAGAAAAATAGATTTAAATTTATAGTTATAATGAGCACATAATAGTTATGTTATAATTAAAGTTACAGATAAAATAAGCATTTGGCTCTTGCAAAAATAGTACTCTCATGGGGGAAGAGCATCTTGATGGAATAGATTTCACTATGTTTTAAAACCATCTAACCTTTCTAAATTTGATTTCCAAGATTATTGCATCTGGAAAGATTCCTTACAAAGATAGGTAGCCACCGTTGTTCCTTGGCTAGCAGAATGTCATGCAGCTCTTCAAAGATGTGTTTGAAAGATGTTAAGTCACCTCTGTGAATTGCTAGCCTTCTGTCCAGGGTCTGCTTGTTTGGGAGGAGGGGTAAGTGAGCCAGTTGGAAGATTTCTCACTTCTGCTAAAGCTTCACCCCTACAGTTATTCTTCCTTTTGAATGTTATTTTGTTGTTGTACTGGGGATTGAACAGAGGGCCTTGCATTTGCCAAAAAACCTCTTCCACTGAGCTATATGACTAGCCAGGTTTTTTCCCCTACCTTTTTGACAGTCTCTGTCGTACAGACAGGCCTTGAACTCACACTGTAGCCCAGACAGACTGCCGTTATGATCCTCCTGCCTTGGTCTCCCAAGCAGCTGGGGTTACGGGCCTGCAGATCCAGACTCCAGCATAGAGCAGTCTCAGAACATTTCCTCCCAAGTTGGTTTGAATCTGCACAGATGGCATTACTCTACACAGACCCCATGTCTCCTGCTGTTATATTATGTAACAGTAGCATTTCCAAATACCTCTTCCAACTTTTCCTTTAAAAAAAAACCTCCAGGGGCTGAGCACAGGGTTCAGTGGATAAAGCACTTGCCGGGCAAGCGTGAGGACCAGGATTCAAATCTCCAGAACTCCTGAAAAAACCATTGCACCTATCTATCATCTTAGCTTACCTGTGTCAAGATAGAAGCTCACACAAGGGTGAACAAGAGGAGAGCCTGCCTATAACAAGAGGGAGTAAGAGGACAGATGCCCAAGATGTCATCTGTCCATGACATATGTGCCATGGAAAGCATGTGCCCATACATACATGTCAAATACACATGAACGTGCACACACAAATCACTTTCAGGGCTGGACTTGTAGCTCGGGTGGTAGGTGGGGTACCTGTCCTAACATCTGTGAAGCCCTGGATTTGGTCCTTGGCACTACATAAAACTGGGTGTAGGGGCACATATCTCTAACTAGCATTTAGGAGGTAGAGGCAAGAGGATCCAGAATTTAAGGTTATCCTTGGCTACTCATGTGTTCAAAGTCACCCTGGGATATATTAGACCCTGTCTCAACAATAACAAACCTCTAAATAAATAAAAATAAAGACACCATATTTTTAAAAGAATCATATTTATATGTGTCAGCAACTTGAAGATTGCCATACACCTCAGCTTTCAAAAAGGAATAATTTCTTCTCCTTTCCTATGAACGAGTTTACGTTTTTTGGTAAATACATCCTGTTGCCTTTCTACTGACACCCAGTTGTCAGCAGTGCAAAGGGAAGCAAATTTGGAACAAGCTACTGATTATGCATAACTCATCTCCACGCAGGGTGGCTCTTACAAACACTTTGGAGGTGACACTTCTCATTACAAAATGTAAGAATTCTATGATTCTGGAACACCTGTGTTTGTGCACTGCTGTATGGATGTTGATGGCCTGAGATGCTCTAGATGCTTCGGGCTGTACTGCGGTAGCCAGTAAATGATGTAGCAAAACAATCTCATTGGTGGAGCTCTAGTTGTATGCTTACATAGGGATCTGCTTCTGCATGCACAACCACACTCACTGGTCCAATATGGACTATCAGCACTACTGGAGAAACACACTTCTTAGAACATTTATAAAATGAAGTCCCAGGGGTCTAACCCAGGAATCTTTGTTCATTTTTTTTTTATTATTTGGGAATCTCACATCATGCACCCCAATGGCACTCACCTCCCAGTCTCCCCATATCCGCCTCCCCATGACCTTCTCTCCCCCGCAAAAAAAGAAAGAAAAAGTTCATTTCGTGTTGTCCATATATTCACTGGAGCATGGTCAACTTCCTAGTGGCCATCCACCCCCCAAGGGAGAATGAATCTTTCTCTGCCTGCATCTGCACCAGAAGCAATCAGCTGAGAGCCACGGGGTGGGGGGTGGTACTCTACTGAGCCTAAGGCAATGCAGGCAACCCATGCATCAGCAGGTAAGGGCCAGGGCCACTGACCCAGGAATCTTACTTTAGCTAAAGCTGGAACTTTAACTGTGAGGACACATCCATGACTTTTCCAAAGCACTACTTTTTAAGATGTATTTCTATTTGTTTTATGCATATGGGTGCTTTGCCTGCATGTAAGTATGTGTACCACGTGCAAACCTGGTGCCCACATAGGTCAGGAGAGGGCATCAGAACCCCTGGAACTGGAGTTAGAGAGTACCATGAACCACTATATGGATTTTGGGAAATGAACCCAGGCCCTCTTCATGAACATGCACTCTTAAGTCCATCAAAGCATTTGCTGTAAAACAGTATGCCATGACACATTATGAAGAGCCTCATGCATCATGTGGGGTTTTATTTTTCTTTTTGAGAAAGTGTCTCATTTTATAAGGTTACCCAGGCTGGTATGGAACTTGGGTCCTCCTACCTCAGCCTCCCCAGGGCTGGGGCTAGAGCTGTACAGCACTATGGGCAGCTCTGTTGCATTTCTTGGTTGGCCCACGCCGTCTAGGCTTGTGTAAGCACGTTCCCTCATCTCAGAGACACAATCACCAAAGCAAGCGCTTGGCTGTCATTTCTCCAGCCCCAAAGCATCATTTTGTTTTGAGTTTGCTCCTGGGGATTGAACTCAAGAGCCTCTCACATTCTAAATGTATGAGCTACACTTCAGTCCCACGGCATAGCTTGAATTAAAGACTATCCCGCTGAGAACAAATTCACTGGTACATTTCCCTCTTCAGTGGGACACACACATACATGCAGAGTCACTCCATATTTCATCGCTGACACAAAGCAATAAATATTATAGGCTAAACATATGGGGTGTTTTAGCATATAATTTCTTCTAATATCTGACTGTGCATTCCAGGCATTTTCTATCAGTGTAAAAAGCGAGTTTCTATTTTCTTGGCTGCTGTGTGACTTCCCTTATTGCATTTAAACATGACATGTGGGGACTTTTTATCACTACAAGAAGGAAACCTAAGTGAAGAGGGGGGAGAGACAAAAATTAAAGCTCCTAAATATTTGTCACATTTATGTCATATTTATGAGACTTTGATGAGGCACGGAGCTCAGAGCCCTGGGATTTGAAACACTGCTCTGTAAAGTATAGTGATGATCAATATGGACCCGGTGCCTCCTTCTTCAATGTCCTGCTCCTCCATGTGCCATGATGTCACTAGTTTATGTCTGAAGGCACCAGCTGTGCATAAAGGGTGGGGTTGGGCAGTATCAGGGTGCAGATCAATCTCTATCCAACACAGAGTCCTGGATTGGTCCAGTGTTAGGCCTTGATGTTGGCTCTAATTAGATCATCATAGCTTGGATTTCATCATGTGGCTACAGGAGTTCTCCCTGTCAGCGGCCAGCCAGCATTGCTATTTGCCTTGTCCTGTTAATTTATCTGACAACTTGTCATCAGACACCTTTCAAATTTTGGTACAGCCAACTCTGTGACTTTAGGGGACAATCACCATAGCACATTAAAAGAGGACTCTGCCCCTAAGGAATATGGCATGTGACACTCAAGTTCACCAGCATCTGTCTACAAGGAAGACAGTAGGAAGGCAAAATTCTTCCTGACCTTATACAGAAGGCATGCAAGCCATCAAGTTAGTATTTGTTTCCTACAACCTACTGCACCCTCCTGTGTTGGTGTTGGCTTCTCCACCAAAAACTGCTCTGTCCTGGCAAACAGTGCATGAATGTGTCACAAGCATGTGTCAAGTGATCATTCTGCACTTGCAACCCACTGAGTTTCCAGTGAAAGAGAATGTGTGAAGTTCGAGTTTGTCTCCAAAGCCCAGGTTCACTGAGAGTGATGGTGGGAGTATCTCAAGAGCATCCCCTGCCCAGGATGGCAGTCATAAACAGAAGGGAATATCTGGGCTGGTTGGAGAAACTGACATCCATCCAAGTAGGTGCTGTGATGAAAGCCTTCTAAGATGAGGAAGGAGAAACCCAGTGGAACAGAGAAAGAGCAACTGGGGCTTCTCTGCCTCTTCCCTGGGCTTATGGGGCAAACCAAGAACTCTTTGAGGAACAGCATAATGTTCAGAGTGGATCAGGAGTCAAAACCTTTTCTGCCAAGGACAGGACGTTGACCTCTTCCCACTAACCTTGCATGGTGTTATCTTCTTTGTAAGATTTATTTTAATTTTTTATGTGGATGAGTAGTTTGCCTGCATGTATGTATGTGTGTGTACCATGTACATGCTTGGTACCTGTGGAGGCCAGAAGAGGACATAAGATACCCTGAAACTAGCCAGGCAATGGTGGTGCATACCTTTAATGCCCATGCTTGGGAGGCAGAGGCAGGTGGATCTGTGTGTTTGAGGCCAGCCTGGTCTACAAGATGATTTCCAGGACAGTCAGTACTGTTATAAAGAGAAACAATGTCTCGAAAAACCAAAGGGGAAAAAAAGATACCCTGGAACTGGAGTTACAGATGGTTGTGTGCTGAGAACAGAGCCCAAGTCCTCTACAAGAGAGGCAAATGCTCTTAACTGACAAGCCATCTCTCCAGTCCCATTCACAGCATTTCTTAAGAGCCAATAATGTGGCTGTATCTCCTCAGTGAGACAGGGTCTCCTACTATTTTCCTTCCTAGGATTTGGATCTGAGAAACCGTGAAGCCTGAAGAGCTGGCCTCCATCCAGGATGTGTCTGACTATTATCTTCTCAGCAACAGAGGGTTCTCTAAAGCGGGGTGTAGCACAGGGTGCTATCTTCTGCAACTATGTTTTAATATTGCCAAAGTTCCCCTGTCATCAAATTGCCTGGCAAGCTCTTTAGAATGGCAGATTGCTGGGCCCACCCCCGATCTTCAGAACCTCCATTTCCAAGGATGGATACGGACAGCAATTTGTATTTCAACAAACTCTCCGGCTCCTTCTCCTACATTAATCACAGCATTGCTTCATCCCCAAATGACTTAGGAATGTATTTAATGCAATGGCACATACCCTTAATCCCAGGCAGGCTGGTCTACAATTCAAGTTCCAGGACAGTTAGGGCTGTTACACAGAGAAATCCTGTCTTCAAAAACAACAACAACAAAACAAACAAACAACCCTGAGAACATTAAAATTGAGTTCATGTAAGGAGAGTAATGTCCAGGTGGATGCATGCATGTGTACATGCATGCTCACAGCCCCTACACACATACGTGCCCCAACACAAAATCTCCCAGTAGGAGTATAAGTCAGGAACTATGGCCAAACTACCTCCCACCCTGCCTCTCCTGGAGGACTGGACAGGACTCTGGAGGACAGGAAAAGACGTGTCTTCATTCTCTAGAACTCTACATTTTTCACTCAGATCCAACTTCACGTGAAGCCTTCTCTTGAATTAACCTCTAACTTCTCCCAGCCAGGGTTCCTGCTCCGCTCTCCAGCCCAGGAATTCACATACCTCCATGGCTGTCGTTTAATGCATAGTCCATGGCATGCACTACTGTCTTGTTTTCAGACTGCTCTGGGTGGGTCCCTGATGTCCGATTGGACTGTTTTTACTAAGCCGTGGAGATGTAGTGGTGGGTTGGTTTGATCCAACGTTTGTCTCTGAGCCAACACCCACAGCAAGCTCAAATGCACTGTCCCTCTAAAACGCTAGTCATAAACTAACCAACCACTACCACCAACAGCTTCACTTCCCAAACCCCAAGGGGCTTACATATGTTCTTGTGACCACACACGACAACACACACACACACACACACACACACACACAAATCTCAAAGGGGAAAAAATTACAAGCTGTCTTAGTACACAGCTTCATAGAAGATTCCTTCTCCCGGAAGAGGGGACCTGTGAGGGGAGGATCTAGGAGTGAAGGGTGAATATGATCCAGAAACATTGTGTACATGTGTGAAATTATCAAAGAACGAATTAAAAGATGAATAAAAATACATTTTCAAAGAAGCTTCCCTTTCCTTGGTAGCAGAATTGTAATTGTATTAACATAAATTAAATTAATTAACTTACAGGGCTCTTCTTGCCCTTCGCCACCTAAGGATCTGTTCCTAAGTCCTTTTGTCAAGCATGCTAAAGGCAGCGCAATCAGTGAGATACCTATGGATAATTTTGACCCAGACAATGAACTTTGGCCCATTCTAGTAACTCGTGGGCAGCACGAGGAAATCAATGGATGAGTCAAATCACTGAACTGCTGTCTCTGAGGGCTTGACTGGTTTAGGCTTTGGTGTTAGCCCCAGCTGGGAGTGGAAATCTCTAATGGCTTGGATATACGGGGCCTTGATGCTGGTGTGGCAAGTCATGGCTTGGCCCCATGGCACAGGGGATATACCCAGAACAAAGGCAACTTGGGTTTGAGAAGAGACTGTAAGTCTAGAGAAACTGGCCAAGTGAAATGGTGAGAAGCAGCAGTGAGTGGATGGCAGGTGACAGAGAGTGACCTAGAAGAGATAAAGGATGGGGGAGAGAATAAGGGAAACTAAGGGCAACCCCCTGGGGGCTCTGTCAAAACTGTCCTAACCAAAATGCTGACATGCCTAGCAGCAGCTAGATCCATTAAAAGAAAATACAGGATACTTGATGAAATGTTCCACTTCAAACAAATAGCAGTATTTAGATGTGGGTACTTGTTTGTGTATGTGCATGTGTATACAGGGTATAAATGCATTAGTGTATGCATGCAGGTAGAGGCCAAAAAGTCAGCCTTAAATGGTTTCCTCAGTCACTCAACATCTATTTTCTGAATCTGGTATCTCACTTTTATCTGGAGCCCGCAGATTCAGCTGGACTAGCTGGCCAACAAACTCCAGGGATCCTCCTGTCTCCATCCTCAGTATGGGGATTACAAGCATGATTCACCATGCCCAGCTTAGTTTTGTTTGAGACAGTTGTCCTTCTGTATGGTTCTGGCTGTCCTGGAACTTGCTATGTAGACCAAGCTGGCCTTGAACTCAGAAATCCACCTGCCTCTGCCTTCCAAGTGCTGGGATTAAAGGTGTCATCAACTCAGGTCCTCATGCCTGTGCAGCAAATGCTTAACCAGATCCCCAACCCCAAGTAACAGTATTTTAACCAAGCATGTCACAAATATAGCATAAGGCATACACTAAAAACTTATTGGAAGCAGTAAGATAGCACACACCTATAATCCCCGTACTCAGGATATTAAGGAGGGAGGCTCTTGAGTCCACAGCCAATCCTGAGTTCACATAGAGATGCTATTTCAAACCTTATCAACCCTCCGCCCAAATATTTGTTGTTTCTTCTGAATTTTACATTTTATTGGGCATCTTGCCATCCTAAATCAAAGAAAATGTTTGAGAGAGAATCAAAACTGACAGAAAGTTCCCACTCAGCAATAAGGTGGGAATGCACACAGAGCAAACTGGGAAAGAAGCCAGAGACAGGGTTTAAAGCAAGCAAATAGGAGCATTCACAACCAGAAGAGTAGGAAAGGTAGAAGAGCTAACCAGCCAGCACTGGACCAGGGCAAGGAAAAGCAGGCAGGAAGGACCGTGTCCTCTGGCAATTGTGATGCAGTAGGCCTGAGGTGAGCCCCAGGAATACACGTTTCTGTGGTAGTTAATATTGTCAGATGGGTAGGATCTTACCTAGGGGATAAGCCTATGTATGGGCATACCTGGAAGGGATTATCTTAATTATATTCAGTTGAGGTGGGAGAACCACCTAAAAATGGGCAGCACCATTCCCTAGGCTGGGGTCCTAGACTGAATAAAAAAGAAACCCAGCTGAACAAGGAAGGGCAAGCAGATGCAATGTGATCAGCATTCTTAAGCTCCTGCTTCCAGAACTTCCCTACCATGATGGACTGTGTCCCCAAACCGTAAGCCCTCAAACTGTGAGCCCAAGTAGACTCTTTCTCTCTTAAGTTTGGGGTATTTTATCATGACTGTTAAGACAAGTAACTAATACAACAATTCCCAACCATCTTACATGTGGAAACTGTCGATCTGCAGTTCTCAAAGCATGGCCCTTCGGCTGACAGCCCTGGAATCCCACAGAACTTACTAGAAGGGCAATTCTAAGGTTCTACCCATGCCTCCAGATAATTCTGGTGGTTGCCTAAGTTTGCAACCCACTAGGAGGCTGTAGCAGATCAATGGCCATTTGGATCTTTCCATTACAGGAGGGATAAGGTCAGAGGAAAGGAGCAAGTAGAGACCAGACAGAGGCAGAGCTGCCAACTGGGCTTGGGCACAAGCAAGAGAGCGACAGATACCAAGGGACAACAGAACCTGGCAGAATCTGATCTAGGCTATTCTTCTGCTTCCTGCTCACCTGGGCAAACAAGGCGGGCAGAGTACAGCCTGGGGGCCAGAGAAAGGTGGAGGATTTCCAGGCTTTGTTGACCTTTAGTTTGTCACGTAGTTGGAACAGGTGGGCAGCCCCCGTTGGACAAAATGCTGGACATTAGCTGGAGGCAAATGAGTCTGTGGCAACAGCCAAGTTACAGCAATGCTCAGGGAAAGGTTCTAAGGTGAAACAGCAAAAGACAGGAGGGAGGCGAAAGCCACAACAGTGTCTTGTCATATTTAGGTGCTCAGCCCCCAACATGCCCCAAGATGCCAGGGGCCAGGTGTAGAAGGCACAAAGTACTGTGGGTATGATCATTGGCCAAGCTGAAAAAATGTTGGATTGTGTTCCAGAAGATTTTAATATGTGCCAAGATAAAAAATCTTGGAAAACTACTCTCCATTCCTCTCATTTGCAATAGGTTGCACGTGTGCTTCTTCAAGGCACTGTGGAATCTTCTTTTAAGGCTCCTGTTGCGCTCACGCTATCTTTACTGAACACAGACCCTCCTCTCTCCCTCCCAGAGGCGTCCTACAGAGTACTACTTTACTGAATGTCCATTTAAGAAACAGAGCCTTAAAAATCATAGTAGGGGCTGGTATGTGGTTTTGTTGGTGGAATAGCTGGCCAGCATGCACAAAGACCTGGGTTCAATCCCCAGCACCACATAAATGGGAGTATAGTGGTACACCTGTAATCACAACACTCAGGAGGTAGAGGCAAAAGGATCGGATGTGCAAGGTCATCCTCAGCTACATAGGGAGTTTGAGACTAGCCTGGGTTAGTGACCCTTTGTTGTGGGATATTTGTACACAGTGTGAATATATATTGCTGAGATTGGTTTAATAAAGAGCTGAGTGACCAATAGCTAGGCAGGAACTATAGATGGGACTCCTGGGCAGAGAGAGAAAATAGGAAGATGAATATTGGTGCCCCAAGGACCCCAGAGAGACACTGAAGAGGTCAGATGTTTGGTACAGAGTAGAGGTAACCGAGCCACGTGGTAGAATATAGATTAATGAAGCAGGTTAATTTAAGTTATAAGAGCTAGTGGGACCAATCTAAGCTAATGGCCAAGGTTTTATAGTTAATAAGTCTCTGTCATTATTTGTGAGCTGGTGCCAATGAAAAAGCAAACCACCACCCTTTCTCTAGATAGATAAATCATGCCTAGAGCATCCATGGCTTCCACCACACTACACTGACTGGCTTACCTTCCCACACATTCCCAGTCCCTCTGAACACATGAACCTAGCTCTCTCTTGTGCAAGATGTCTAAAAGCATCTCTACTCCACTCAACTATTTCTCACATTCTTGTTCTCTTTATGCCTCCCCCTCCTTTCTTGGTACCAACTCTGTTGCCAGACACGAGTCCCTGATAATTTTTCCTCCAGAATTCTGGGCTTTGGCTCTTAAAACCGAGACTCTGGATGTAGCCTGCCTCCTTCCCATCTCTTCTAGATTTGACCCTGGCCTCATGTCTACCTACCACTCCCTACACATCAGCTATTGCTGGGTGTGAACTCCCATCTGCCAGCTCAGGTGCTTTGCCTGTGACTTTCCCATGCAGAAGCATTCCTGTCCCTCCCCTGGGTGGGCCATCTCCTGGCCTCACTTCAATGCCAGCTCAGTCAGCTCTTGAGCACTTTGTTGGGCAATTTTTGGGTGTTTTTCTAAAGGCTGGATTTTCCCCCTCTTTGGTAATAAGCAAGTGATATATTGCTGGTAATAAATCTGTCAGAGCTGAGACAGTCTCTGCTGCATGGTGATAGGCAGGCAGGCAGACAGGACAGTGTATCCAGTATGGTCTAAAGAATGCCAGATCATTTTCTTCTGCGTCTAGGTCTATGACCTTGGCCAAGCCAACCTTCTCGCTGAGTCTTTGTTTCTCATCTGTAGTGTGAACATACTATCTGTCGGGCCCACTTTAAAAGGAGGCCAGAAGGATGAAGATGAAAGATAGCATTAAGAGTGCTTTGAAAGCCTATATCACCGTAACAGTGCAAGGCATTTATTATCATTACTTTATGGCCCAGCATCTTTCTGACACATCACAGACTCAGGAGATGGGGGTGTGGCAAGGGGCTTCTTGCTCTGTTTATGGAGACACACATAAATGCCTTTCAAAGGCTGACTCTACAAGAATTCACATTATGGAGTGGCAGCGACATCCCTGACCATACATATCCCCATGCATCTCAGTGAATTAAGAGTTTGGTTGAATGAAGAGGCCCGTTTCAGTCTGCTACTTTGGCACCTAAGCTTGGCCACAAGCCAGGCAAAGCTAGCCATTGGACCTGGCTATCCCTCTTTGGCTAAGAGGAGCTCGGCCCCCACTGTAGAAGGAGTCTGCCCTTTTGCACAGAACAGGTCCTCCCACCAGAGTTCAGGACACCGGCATGGAGAAGAGACTGGGAAACTGAGGACTGACATCAGCAGTGGCAGCGTCTACTATGGAGCCAAAGACCCGGATCCGAATTCCAACTCTGTTGCTTCTCACCGTGTGACCTCAGACATCATAGGGCTTAGTTCCTTTGGCTCTTAGAGCTCCTTCGGGTAGAGTTCATTGTTCCTGGGCCACACAGCTCAGCAGACGTCAGATAAGGCAAGAACCTTAATGTCCGAGTCTAAACAATCATCTTCCACTTCCTACTTTTCTTATGCATGCATGTATGTATCTATATGTATGTTTGTGTGTGTATGCTCATACATGTGTGCAGAGGCTAGAGCTCAATTTCAGGTGAGCTCCTCAGTCATTCTACACCTTGTTTTGGTTTTTGTCATTTGTTTGAGATATTATCTCGTGATTAGCCTGGAGCTCACCAGTTCAGCTAGGCTGATTGACAAGGAACTATGTGTTTCCACCCTCCCAGCACTGGGGTTATAGATACACGCCTAGCTTGTTCATTGCATGCTGGGGATCTGAACTCAGGTCCTCATACTTACATGGCAAGTATCTTACCAACTGCATCCTTTCCCCAGCTTTCCACCTGCACCTTTCCAACAACCTTCCTGCTAAAGTCCATGTGGGATTTAAACAAGATTCTCAGGACATTAATAAGTATACGAAACTTCAAAGGTATCATTTACCATGTCTGGGCTGGAAAGTCCCTCCTTGGACTCTGATGATTTTTTTTTGTTTTTGTTTTGCTTTCTTTTTTTTTCAACTGAATCTCCATGCCTGGTCATTCAGCAGATCCTTGGGACATTAATTTTCTGTGCCCTTCCCTGCCAAGCATCCTGCCAGGAGACTGCAAAGTCAATAATGACACTGTCCAAGTCTTCCATGAGCTCTGGTAACGTCTTCAAAAGGAGAAGCAGCCAAGGTCACGATCACAGATGGTCCTTCTGAGGCAGATGCTTCCCAGGTTACATTCAAGGAGCTTGCCTAGAGCACTGGCTACCCCTGGTGACACCTGCCCCTAAAGACTGTGTCACCTTGCTGAGTGGCTAAGCACTTTGCTGGGAGCGCTGGAATGATAGTTGTGTTCATACCTGGTATATAGGAGAGGCATAATATATGTAGAACTAAATTCCTTAGCATGGCTGCCTGTCTTCTGACCCCTTCCTGTTGTCCCTTTCCCTTTCTTAGAGTTTTCCATCCCTACAGCACCTCCTTTATCCTTTCCTACTATTTCCTTTTTCCCGCTTTCTACAGAAATCTCCATGTATGAGTCTACCAGGCTAGGTAGCAGAAAGCATCAAGGACTGAACACTCCAGTTTCTGCGTGAGCCTCGATGATGGGCACACAGCACACCGCTTCCACAAATCCCCGCGAGTTCGGGGAGAGTGGCTTTCCTTCCTGAGGCCTGCCTGGGTAGTTCAGATGCATAGTTAGGGCAAGTCAAGCCAAGCAACCATCCACGGGCACCAGGCTGCATAGAGAGGCCTCCAGCTGCTCTGTAAGATTGGCTGCAGCTGCCATGCTGAGCTGTGAAGTCATCCTGCGGCTGAATTACATTGTGAGGGTCAAGGGGCTTCCCCTTCCTCTGGCAAAACCTACCTAGAGCAGAGAGCAGAGCTCAAACTCAGTGGCAACAAAAGGACCAAGGACAGAGTGGGACCACTCAAAATCTCTGTCTCCAGTGAGGCAAGGACATCTGAAATGTAGTTCAACAGAGAGGAAGAAACTACCAGGTTGGGGAGTGGAGCTGTAGCTCCGTTGATAGAGTGCTTCTCTAGCATGCACAGAGCCGTGAGTTCAATCCCCAGCACCGCCTAAACCAGAAGCAGTGGCACATGCCTATAATCGTGCCTTCACCTCCCAGATGCTGGGAGGATCTGAAGTTCAGGGTCCATCTTTAGCTATAGAGGTTGTTTGAAGCCAGCCTAGATTACATGAGGCCCAAAGAAAGAGACAATTATCACTAGCTGTCCCAAACTAGTGACACAGAATGAATGTCCTGTCCATATGCCTGAGCTCACACGCCACTTTGATCCCAGACATGAAACCACATTCTGTCTGTGGTTAGTATTAAGACAAACCCATATCCCAGCCTTTCCTGTAATTGTAATGGGTATCAAAGTAGCCAAGCACAGAATTTGATCTCTCGGACAGAATATCTCACGTAGATTCTCTCTAACAGGAAAGGAACAAAAAGTAAGTGTTCCTGGATTTTCACATGAAAGGAAAACTGGACTCCCTCACTTAAAACCCCAGCAGCTGCTCTGACATATGTAACCTGAGGTGTGTTTACCCCAAAAATGAGAGGCCCTCCAGCCTGGGCAGTATGTGCAGCCAGGCAAGGGAGGCAAAGAAAGAAGAGCACTGACTCCAGGTGCCGGTCTTTTCACTGATATGGTCAGCATGTGACCTTCATCGCCTCCACACGTTACTGGAATGATTCTCTTAATGCAGGGTGCAGCCCATTTGGCAGACAGACAGGCCCGGCAAAGTGAAGAGACATTTCTACAAAATACTCAAATTCACATCTCACATCCAAATGGCCTGATTTCAAATGCTTTCTTCTGTAACCTATTGTATGTCAGAGAGACAACAAAGGTCTGGAAGCTTCCCTCGGGGAAGTGAGGGCAAGGATGTAGACACAGAAGATAAGCTTAGGTAATTAAAGCTTGGAAAACCCATGACGTCCCTGGAAACCCCAGGGCTGAGAATTCGGTTTGTTTGCTGATGGTGCAAAGGGACACAGGTGGGAAGGTGTTCAGGCACGGAGGGCTCGCCTTCGGCAGGCCCAGCCACTCTTCATCTCCTAAGCCTATCAGCGCGTGCCCTGGAACTGTCCTTCTAGCCACATCCCTCTTGCACAGGCACTCCTATGTCCACCAACATTTTCATGCCATTCCCGGTCATCGCCCTCTCTCCTGAAGGGCTCCTTTCTTGAGCTGCGGAGTTGCTGACCATGCCCCGCCCAGCTCCTGCTGGGACAGACCTCTGGGTGGCTGCCTACCCATCCGCTCTTCCATACCAGTGCCAAAGATGCCTCCTCCTGCGTCCCACAGCCAAGTCCTGAGAACCCATTTTCGTCAAACTGCTGTGGACAGCGATTTGGTCGCTCCTAAGAATCCAGCTCCATGAAGAGCCTCCCTCTCCTCTCCACAGCCACCTTTGTGACCCCTTTCGTGGCCTCGTCCTCACCTCTGCTGCCTCTAGTCTAACCTGTCTCAGTCATGCTGTCTCACTGATGACCGAGTGCTCAACACAAGGATGCAGACGACAGAGGCACTGTTTACCGGACATGCGCAGTAGAACTTTCTCTGCCTGGCAGGACAAACCAAGTTACAGAACTGAACCACCACACTGGGACAACCCATGACTTCTCACCAGGAACGTCATAAAAGGGCTTATGACTTTACTGAGACACCTGTGGCAGGCACGCCCTGACTGTGTATCACATGACTAGCTCACTTTATTCTCGTCCCCAGAATGACTCCATGCTGTAGGGAAGAGCTATGAAGCAGAAGCCTGAAAGTCGCTTCAGGTGTCCGGGGCATCATGTCAACCTGCACCCCCTTGGAGGACATGTTGCCTCCCACAGCCACAGCAAGCTACCAGTAGGAGACAGAGTACAAGGAGGGGCCCAGCCGTGAGCAATGGAGAGCTCAGATCATCCCTCTCCCAAGTTTGCTCACGCAAGCTAGTCCAGAAGTGCTCTCCTCAGTACCAGTAAGGAACCCAGAGCTTCACAGGCAGCAGGATGGCCTGGGACAGCTCAGAAGAGAAGAGAACGCTGGCCAGGAGACCAGATTCCACTCTCCTTGCCTTCATGCTAGCCATAGAGAGACCTCGCAGGGCCCTCCTATCCCTGGCTTGTGTGCCTCTGTGTCAGCAACTCCCTCTGGCATTCTCACCTGGTATCCCTTGCTGCCCATGACTCCTTCTTCCAAATATACTCCTTTTCTTCCCAGGAAGTAGCACACAGCTAGAGGAGGCTTTGTGACCTGCCAATCCAGCACTCCAATATGCCAAGATGTAACTCGGCGGCCTTTTACCTAACCCTCCCGGCCGCCCAGCTTCCGGCCCTTTTCATCTGCCACTTGGATCCCTCCTAGAGCAGCGAGTCTCAGAATCACCTGGGAAGCAGTTTAAAACACAGGTGGCTGGAATCTACCTAAATCAGGCCCCATTACTAGCAAGTTACAAACAGGTGCCCGTGCTGATGCTGCCCGGCCAGGACCACCCTAGGAAAACCATCAGCAGGAGTGTGCCTGAGGGGCCTTTGAGTGCAGCTTTGAACTTGATAGCTCCTGCCAACGCCTCATCAACTTGCAAAGCTTGATTTCCATGAACCCAAAGGAGGAAGGAAAATACCTTAAAAGGTCTATTGTCTATCAAGTACAAGGTTTGAGGGACTGGAGAGATTGCTCAGAGGTTAAGAGCACTGGTTGCTCTTCCAGAGTACCTGAGTTCAATTCCCAGCACCCACACAGTGGCTCACGACATTCTGTGATCCCAGTTCCAGGGCACCTGACATTTCTCTTCTGACTGTTGAAGGCACTGTACATACATCGTACACAGACATACATGCAGATCAAATGTTCATATATATATATAAAGACAAGACCTGATACAACCTGTGTAGGGCCCTGACTCATAGAGTCCCACGGTTCCTGTTTTGAGGCAATTCAAACTTGAATGAGACCTTTATGGTACTTCACCCTGTGAGACAGGTCTCTTGGCTTCCTAGGGATGAAGCTAATGGGGCTGCCCAGTCTGGGGAAGGCATGTCCCCAAGTTCCCCTTGGACCCCCTGTCAGATTTGTTTCCTCGGATGCCTCCCTCCACCTCTTTAAAGCATGAAGCAGATGGAGCCTCCTGCCCCGGAGGTAGAGCCCTACACGGCCCTCACCTTCCTTGGAAGATCCTAGGCTGGGAGTGAAGGCACGAAGAGCAAGCTTGCTGGGCACCAGTTAGATATGTGACGCCAAAGAGACTCTCAACATCACAGTCTGGTGTGTCTTCCGTCAAAGGAAAATACCGGACAAAACCCAGGCGAACCTATAATATTGTAAGCTATACAGTGGTCCTGTATGGAGGGATTGGTTTTTATTACAATTGCTGTTACTTTGTTTTTCATAGGGCAAAACTATTTTCCCAAAAGCAAAGTAGCTTCTCTTGAAGGGACGAATGACTATCCTCCCCACCCCCAACTTTTTCTTCTTTTTCTGTATAACAGCCTAGCTGTCCTGGAACTCACTCTGTAGACCAGGCTAACCTCAAACTCACAAAGATCCGCCTGCCTCTGTCTCTGCCTCCAGAGTGCTGGGATTAAAGGCATGTGCCACCACTGTCCCTTAATGAGCTATGTACCTCCATGTTCCAGAATCCTCTCCCTGGCGGTAGCTGCTTGTAGACCTTCACTGCCAAATCCGCCCACTCCCTCCCTTTCTCCTGGCTAACCCTGCAGTTCCCTTTTTCAGACAATAGCTGAAGCCCTAAGCCTGATTACCCTGGCCCTCTGAGCATTCTCTCTCTCTCTCTC